>JAAXYX010001400.1:0-23364 GCA_036851915.1 Ptenothrix huangshanensis | reverse complement strand
ACGAAGTTTCACTGTATATAATTCTGTATCCTGAAGTTTGCTGTCAGAGTCATTTTAATGATGTAGTGTGATGCACCTATGAGAACTTCCGAACGTTTAATTGCATTAAGTTATGGAGCTGTTAACTTAAATTAATATTAAAATTAAAATGAGCTATGCTAAACTATAAATTGGATATGTAAATATTTGCAGTTTACTGGAAGCCAGGAAAGTATTCTACATCTCGATATGGATGATAACGTAATGAACTCCTCGGAATCTCGGGAAACAGATTCTCCAAGCCATGAATTACATCATCATACCCACCACTTAGCTCAGGTGGATGAACATCCTCAATCTTCCGTCTCATCATCGTTTCCATCTCAACAAAATAGCGGATCAATACGAAAACCATCTCTTATATCACTGGTAAATTCCCTTGATGCTAGAAGGTATTCTGATAAACGGCGGATATCGAAGTACCTGAAAACTAGGTTTTTAGTTCTTGACCTCCATTTCTTGACCTGCTTTAGTTTATTCACTAGCTGCTTTATTTTCTGTTCCAGCGGAGACTCGTCAACCATAGCTATCATCATCTCCTTAACCAAATATATACATAACTGAGTGCATTTGTTCATGCCGATATTTGCACTTCGGGGTTTAAAAATAGTGGGATATTAAAAACCCTTTTGTAGGGTAACATCTGAGAATTATAAATCTTGCCTCGTTTCTTATTGATTTATTCATGCGGCGTTATGTAGGTATAGTGTGTAGAATCGATTCGAGCCTAAAATAGCAATATACTCCAATAGCTCTTTCTGCGTCAATGAGGTACATTGTCGGGTCTTCGTCTTAATTATCAATTATGTAAAAATGGATATCAAAATGACATTTTATATGTGAGTTTAACCATCATCCGATATAAGTGAATAGCAAATATCTGTAGATACTTTTCTGTACTTAATCGGGAAAGTATTGGGTAGAATGGGGTAGTTAAATGGACTTTATACTGTATTAAGAGGGAATATAGGTACATACATCATACCCAGGCAAGCCCCGAAGGCATTTCAAGCATTTTACAATAGATAGCGTGTAAGAGTAATAATATTTATTAGCTTAGGGGAAGTTCCATATCGTCTATTTAGTAATTGGAATAAGTTGGTGTTTTATCTAGCTTTTTAGTAATTGTTTGCTGTTCAAACTTTTGCAGGCTGTTGTTGGCAGTCCCAGAGAAAGTGTATTAACTCCAGCAGCAGATTCAGCGGATTATGACATCTCCTCAAAGAGTGGAGTGAATTCTTTAAGCAGAAGATCGTCAGTTAATGAAAAACCATTGAGTCTTCATGAAAACCAGCATCCAATGTGCCTGGTTTCTCCAGATGGAAAGCTTCCTGATACTCGCTCATTTACTCAGGATGAAAACGATGTGAATAAGAATGTATCTAAATCTTGTTCAAAATCTAGTTCGAGTAGCATTCCTTTTGCAGACCAAGAACCAGAAATTATTAACCAGCAGTCAGCAAAGGGAGCCGATCATCCAGCTCCAGTTCCAGCCCAAGATCCCTCAATCATCCCAGTCGCTTTGACTAATGAAATGCATTCACCAGACGAAAATACTACTGGTGTATCAATATCAACAGTCCATATTGAAGACGAAACGAAAAAATTCGGAATGTGAGATATTGAGGGATCCATCATCGTTATCCAGTACGGGGACGATAGGTGGGATTAAGAATGCTGTGATTTCTTGATTTCCAAAATCATGAGGCTGAACATTGATTTTAAGGGCTTTCATGTGGTCCTACTCGGCAGAATTTTAACTAATTATCATTAATGGCAAAAGTAAAATTTGTTGTTATACACAATCAATTCATAGAAATGCAAGTTTGCATTTTCGTACGTGGATTAATTCCTACTCGAATTCCTTCATTATTCTGCTATTTCATTTAACCTCCGTTTGAAGGATGTGGATCTGTTATTTTGTGTGTAAACAAATTTAACGGCGTATTTTTTAAAATCTGTGATTATTTAGTGGGCTTTTTAAATTCGGCGGTTCTTCTCAATATTATTGGCTTTGAACATTAGAATTGGGGGAAAGAGAGATTTCTTGTTATCAATTCATCATCCCAGAATAGATACACCGCATTATAAATTTTGTATTACAACAGTGAGACTGTAAAAACGCATCTGCGGATATTAAGATCGGAGCAAACATCAAGCGATTTAATTTAAAGTTTTTAAATCAATAAGTTGTGTACTTATAATTTGTGTAAATACATAGGTTCTTATTTCATGAATTGCTCAATTGTGCCCATTCATATGTGCTGCTCTTTGTACCTCACCACACTCGACAACGGTGTCGTGTGCTTTATATTTACCGTTGCGCAGCAGGTGAATAAAACATTACAAATGCAACTTCGTCGTGCTGAAATAAATTATACAAAACCCGTCTCAACAAATTAATATACGTAGGTACTTATATCTAATTATTACGATAATTTATTTTACTCGATAAATATCACTATATTGTATTGTATGTATGATTCGTATGGAATGTTGTTTACTGTATTCAGTCTGCATGTACCATACATTCGTTTTGATAAACGGTTACTGTAACTTTCTAAATCATGTAAGCTTGTTGAATTTAACCGTATATACATGTAAGAAAATCATTAGTTTCTGCAAGTAGAGTATTAACACAGTAAAGCAACAAAAATGAACGAACATATGCACCGTATTTAACCGATTAAGCTCACAGGTATTGAAGTAATTAGTGCTCTCCAATATCCAACGTTTAAAATAAATAATTATAATTCGGGGCTTGCGGATACTTTTGATTATAACCCTTTTACTTTAAAATTGTGAAGCTTTTAATTACAGACACATTATTGTTGGAATCAAAAGCATCCACAAGCGCTAAAGTATATAGAAAAAAATCGTAATTGTTTATTTTAACGACATGTGTAGATGGAAGGAATAAATCAAACCCTAGTTAGCGTTCATTTATGATATACATTTCCATGTTAGTTTGAATACCTGACGTATTTGGTTTTTTTGAGCCTGTGCACTTAATCGGTGAAACGCGATATGTATTCGTTTTTGGTTTTCTACATTGCTTTCATGTATGCATGTTATAGCTATATTTGGATACACGTATTTTGGTGATCTGTATATTATTTCGTGACTAAGAATTGCAATTTTCAATGAAATTTATATCAAATATGTCCACCTATCAGTGCCCACAATGTATTTGGACTTCTACGATTCGACACGCCTGTCATACTAATTAACGTTGTCCAACGGTAACGTTGAGTTACCTATGCTGTATTTGGATTTTATCTAATCTAGTTAAAAGACTTTAGTTACTTGTACCAAATGTAATTATTAGCCTTGGAGCTCGATTGAACAGTGAGGGAATATGAATGCATGTGGTGCTGTGGGTGACTAACTGTATACAGAATAATAGGCAGTTTCTCTGCATTCACATGATTGCTATGTAAATAGTAATATTTCGGTCTGGAGGAAATTGCCTTTTTGACTTCGTATTTGAATCTGCTGAATATTCACCTTCAAAGTTAAATTGTAATTGATTATTCTATTTATTAAGTTTGGGTTTTGAAGAAATTAGCAAGAGTGATTCCAAGACATGCGGTAACTTGATTTTTCTTTCCAGTTTTATTCATTCCAGTAATTTTGAGACTATATGTATAGGTTTTTTAATGCAAAAAATTAATATGATGTAACATCAGTATTTTCAATAATTTACTTTACGACTGATTTTCCTTGCTAGTGCTTTTGTGACATACCTGAGCTACTAAGTTCACTAAGAAATACAAAAAATAAAGGTGGAGAGTCCTTAGCGAATGCAGTCATTACATACGCGATTAATGTACCTACCTACCTGTATACTCTTACGGCTAGAGTTTTTCTAAAGTTCAAGTTACTGAACATTAGTTTACATTTTATTATAGCGTAATCCCAAACTAGCATTTAGTTTAGACTAGACTTATATAATTTATTTGCATTCTTCTGTTCTCGATTTAATTCTTGTAGCACATACCCTCTGCATGATTTTCTTGCAGACATTCATTTTGTATTAAAACCCTGACTAACGATTTTAATTCAAGTACCTGTAATTTTTGTTAAGGCAAATTATTTCTTCTAGCTATCTAGTGCTAACTTTTTAGCTTGCATTTTATTTTGAAAGCGCTAGTTTGCCTTCCCTGTGGATTTTGTGTAGATGTAGATTATCGAGTAATTGACACCAACTATAGCTTCTCTAATATAAAAATAAATGCTAGTATGCATTGGGACTACGAATGAGTTCATACATCTTCATGCCACAGGTAAAAATTAGGATCTGTAAGGAGCGAGTGTTATGAAGTTATTATGGAAATGTGGTATCTGTTTTGAAGCTGTGGGTCTGGTGTACACTAGTATTAACGAGGTAGCAATATGGTATGGTGGACTAGAAGCTGTTGTTTGGAATGAACAGCAGAAACTGAAGTGTTACTATCTTCAATCATTACTTCAGCCGTAGATATTTACTGTTTGAGTGCCAATTTTGTTCCATATTTTTCTGTTTCTCACAGAAACGACTTTCCCATTATGATATGAAATTGTCTCTGATGTTTATATCATTGTCACTAGTCATTTTTTCGGATTGGGGCGCATCGAAGCTCTGACTGATTTAGGATTCACCTATCCTTATAGATTGATAACAAGTACTTTACAGTAATTTACTATGTAGTTCACCTAAGAATGATAATACGGAGCAACGGGTTGCAGATTGTATGACTTGGCAATTTGTCCAATGCAAAAGTCATTAATGTATTCAGAATATGCATTATCAGTATAATTGTCATTATACATTAATATAATTAGTAAGTCTATACCTAATGTAAAAAAATTTAACTCAGCAAGTTGCTTACGCTAGTGTATGCTGTGGAGATAGAGTAAAGTAGGAGTGTACTGTTTGAATGATAATCTTGTATAGTTAATTACGTAATTATTTAATCGTGTGCGTAGACCTGATGAGTCTTTATAATTAGATGATTATTATACAAATACCTAATTAAGTACGAATAAATATATATAATTATAAGATTTCGTGACGGATTTTAAACTAAAACTAAGGTACACATAATATCGTTGATTAAAATTTAAGGATGAGAAATAAAATAAATATTATTACTACTCCGGCTCATTTTTTAAATGAAAACATTGTTCCTCATGCCAATTCCTCATGCAAGCATAGTTTTTAAACAGTGATGCAACATAAACTCAAGCAGTAATTATTCATGCACTTTGTTACAGGTACATATATTAGTATAACTATGCATATGACAAAGCGATGTTATGGTTGTTGATACAAGACTTTTTTTATTAAAAGATTACATACACATTTTCAACATACACGAATGTCATTCAGTCCATTATAAATTAGAAATATAATTGGTTATTTCCATTCGTACAATATGCCTACTACACATCTGTGTATACTAAAACTGATAATAAAAAATTAAAAAATACGTAAGTAGGTGCTATATGAAAAACGTTAAAACTACTTTTAGAGCGGGTTGCACATCGTGCACTTAGGTATATAAGCTAACGTATTCATAGTCTTTTGAAGCTCGCCGATACTCGCCTGACTATTCATTCCTACACAACGAACAACAGTAATGCTGTTATAAAGTAATATTGAAGTTATACCCGCACGAATCTAGAGTCGTCATTCGTTCCTGAATGTTGTTATAATTACATTAGCTTGTTTAAAAATATGTTATGAAATACCTATAACATTACATAATGTTGGATGAGCGAAAATAAAATTATTATTCGTAAACTTCTGCTAAACAAATAAACAACAACACAAAAATTAAAATCAGAAACTAGTAAAAAAATAATGCCCTCATATATTTTAAGTAACACGTACATATGACTGCAAACGGAACGAGGAGAAGCAAGAAACCAAAGATACTAACAAAGAATCATCAAGGGAATCTTTCATCCATAATAATTGGTAGACAGAGAAATAAGTTTACGATTTTGTTCATCAAATGAACTCCTTATTGTTGACTAACATGATGAAGATAGGTAACAACGAAGTCAACGTTTATAATACTACTGGAAAAAATAGATAGGTGTCTTCAAGCAGGTATGCTAGCTGAAGTATACAACGGGTAGAAAATATTGGAAGGCATTTAACAATGGTAGACATACATTTGATGGAATCTACATTCCACGTTTATACATTAACATTGGGCATGAATGCAAGAGGCAGAATTTTGGAAAAAAGCTCGAGCTGTTGCTTTGCTTCGTTATCGCTGACATCCGCTGTATTGTAGCCCTTGAATGGATTAGGCGAAACAGACTGAGCGAACGACACGCTGTTGTCGTAACCTCCGACAAAAGAATCAGCTGCCTGTGTAGGGGTTGTCAATTTATTAATCCTGGATTTCAGATCGTTGTTGAATTGGTCAACAATCCCTTTGAAGACTCCACTCTTAAAGGTAGCAATCAAATTAGAGGCTGTAAGTTCGTCAGTGGCCCTAACCGTCTTGGGCGTCGCTTCCGGTAAAATGTAAAACCGTGGGGAGCGCTACATGCAATATTAACATACACACACTCAGTCATTTGGTTAGGTTAGAATCACATGCATTCCACATTCACTCACAGTAAATATTCTAATGTTCACATTGCTCATTTTCAGATCTTTTTGGCCGTCAAGTTTTATACTGTTATATTGTGTTAAAACTTGACTTTCTACTTGGAAATGTATTAGTACCTACCTACTTAGAACCAACTACATTCATTTAACTTAAACTGTGACTAAAAATCATCGATTTTTGCAATGTTGTTGATTCATTTTGCAATGTAGTTGATTCATTTTTATGGTGCACTCCGTGTTTCTATGGTAATTATGCCAATATTACACATGGTGCTTGGCATTATAACGCCATAGGTCTATGCGTTGTAATGCCAAAAACTTCTAACGCGTAGAGTCGTTGTAACGAAATAATGAATAGGGCTAATATAAAATGTTAATTAAGGGAAAGAAATTAAAAAACAGCCACAGTTGAAAAATGCTTTAACCAACTTTACCAGAATTACTAGCCTGTAGCCTAAACCGTTTTCAGTTCCTACTTTGACACATAAGTTTAGAACTGAGGTCTGCCATACTAAATCATGTACAGGAAACGCGATGATCAGTTTCACCTCCGCTTTAATACTTACCTTTTCAGTGTTCAGTGTTATTTCCCTCAAGTCATTTCAAAATACATGACATCCGGTAAGACTATAAGTAAGTTACCATCTTTCACACTGTTAGATTATGTACACCATTTTCAAAATTTCCATACAAAAGCAGTACTAGGTACTTTCTTACAGACTAGAGCAATATTACACAAGCAATTTGCTGCATACACAAAAGCCAATAAGCATGATGATCTTACACTGTTATTACCCATGGAAGTCGTGGTTCTGCAAAATACGCTCGAATTATTGGTGAATTGAGATGATATATATGTATATACAAAATAGTACTACTGTGATACAAATTATCTACAAATACTAAGATGTTCTTAAGAACGCAGTGATATATTAAAACAATAACCTTTTATGTTACAGATTCTGTCTCCCCTCAAGCGATGTTTATTGACGCGGTTATTTCGTGTTACAAAAATACTTCATTCATTACGCTTTAGGGATTCTTCTGCTTGTAGCAGACGCAACTGTGTTATTCAACTTTAACAATCGATATACGGTTTCAGTATAAATCTGAACTAAAAATTGCACTTATATTCACTTAGGATCATCTTCGAGGACACACATATAATGCATAAAGAATCAACTATACACCTACATGTGTGCATAGTTTACAACTTTGAATATCGATTTACATAACGATTTACAGCTTCATTACAAAATTTTGCCATGGAACTGAAATCATAATAGCACCCAAATTGTGTTATGGCATGGCTGTAGTAAGGATAAAGACTGCAGGGAAATTTTCCTTTACATCATTCGATTGTTGTGAGCACATTTCTCTAAGAAATTAGCAACGCACATAATTTCAATACTACCTGGATTTAATTTGGATAAAAAATATAAAATATGACAACGTTCAATTAAAATAAAACACTTGACATTCAAATTTTAGAAAAAGCGGGAAAATAACCAGCTGCCTGGAAAAAATAAAACTTTCCAGAACTAGAGGAAGTATTTTTATTATTAGGTAGCCCTCGCATCTCCCCATGAAGAGGAATCTTCAGTCAAGAAGGTTCGTCTTTACGTAGCATCTAACGTCTATCTCATAGTTACATACTAAATAATGTAATAGTTTTTCTTTAAGTTTAAAACTAAGTATAAATATTTCCTTAAATCTACAAACGCATATCCACTTAAACTATTCACATTTGAAATACAACAAAGCAAACAAAACGGGGATACAAGGTAGCTAGTGCTAAGAAAGATTTCAGAAGTATAAGTGATCGTGTACTGGATTAAATATGTTTGTGGGCAATAGTGTGTTTCAATTTCTAACCCTGACAATTTTAGTGTTCAAAATATTTAACTGCTTAGTGTAGTTCTAGTGAAAAAATAAGAAACGAAGTGTTTGTGTAAAGAATAAGTACAAAAATATATACTACTTTGTGACTCAGTATTAATCTTTGCTTCAGCATTCAGAATTTTTTTAGAAGAGTACTGGGCGCAACAGGAAAAGAAGTACGAATGTGGGTTTATAATAAATTATTATTACCATGTAAAATTTCTCGTAAAGGTGATTCAAGAAAAGTTTAAATTAATACAAAATGTAATTTATATCTATAGGAATTTGACATTCAGTCCAAAAAGTGTTTTTCTATTCTGTGTCTCTTTTTCTAAAAGTTCTGTGTAGCTACTGTCCTTTTAGCTATAACTGTTTTTTCTAATGGTATTTATATTCTATAGTCTATAATATTTACAGGCAAACACAATATTCACAAACAAATCACCGTTGACATTGAAGCAATCTGGTCTAGTTCTAGTAATAAAAATTCTTGACTCATACTTCATTTATAAAATAATGCATTTGAACCACACGATATGTTTATCTTTCATCACTGATATGGACTGGACAATGTACTATAGAAACAGCAAGTTTCAACTACGATTACGTTTTACGTCACTTTCGAAAATTTAGACTGTACTCTTTCAAATGTAACTATTGGAGAACAGAAAGGAATAGGCATCTTCCTGTAAGAATTTGGTAATTGAAGTCATCAATCGCGGGGATGATGAAACGTATAAATAGGCCTAAATATCAATTTTAGCGGTTCCTTTAATACTCTTGATTTTTGTTTCTGCACGTATCCACTTACGGATGTGTGCGGTAACTAATGAACCAATTGGAAAATCTTAATTTGAGCCTAGAATGTTAATGTAACTTCTTTGATTCTCTATCGTTATAGCAAAGGAGTACACATTTTTTTAACCACGGCTATTAATTACGGGTAAAAATTCTGATGTGGAAATCTCCCCTATGAAAATGACATATTTCGAAATTCATAAAGATGGGAAATAAAAGGAAGAGTATAAGTGGAAAAGACTAAAGATGATGAAAATATTGAGCAAGGAAGAGCATTAGAAATGTTTAAAACTAGTTAGGGTTGGAAATAATTGGGGAAGAGACACCTACTGGACCATTGCTTTTCGATGTTGAAGAGTCAGCTGGGTTGGAGACGGAGATACTGCTTGGGGTAGATGCGGATGCGATCGAGATTCTGAAGTTAGGTTCCGAGAAAGAGGATGAGGATGAAGAGCTACCTCCACGGCTACCGAAATTGAGCAGAGGGCGTCCTCCGGTAAATGGTGATAGGAGTCCGTTCAACAAGTTCAATTTAGCATTAATTAAAGTCTGGGCAAACTGGAACCAAAATATAAGAGAAAATGTAACTTGACCGACAGATTTGGCGTTTGAGAAATTAATGGAAAAACTAACTTAATTTACTTCATTACTACGAAATTTTGTCTTTTGTCTTTAGACTATGTAGGTTATTATCAATATAACAGTTTTACATTTCCCACTCCACCAAGAAGTTGACCAGCTGAGGCACCAGATCCACTTCCACTGTAACCTCCGCTTCCACCTCGGGCACCGCTACTAAGACCTGAGAGAAGTTGACTAAGTTGGGCCAAAGGGCTGTTGTTATTTCCGCCGGATTCACCTCCTGGACGGTTGAGAAGACCACTGAATGTATCACCGAATGTGCGGGCCAACTGACTTCCAAAACTGACGGCAGCCTATTCGTAAATTCATTTAGAAAACATGATTAAGTCAGTGCGGCGGTGACGTCCAGAAGTAGGACGCATAGAAATCGTGTAATATTTGTCTTTTGAAGCATTTACTGGTGTCGTCTTAATTACTGTGTGAAGAAATATACCGTGAGTGGTTGCTGGTTAGTGAACTAGTCTAAGCAAAATACATTTATGAACTATCTTATCCTTCATTTCTTTTTAGTAATAGCTTCTGTGAATAGATTGTAAACTGCGGTGCTCAGTGATCCATTCTAATACGCACAATGCAACTCTGACTTGAATAAAGTCACGTTACACACGCAATGCAACCGTCTACTACCTACATTTCAATAATAATTACAAGTTATTCACACAATTCATTAGTCGTTTTCCTTGCAGTTTAATCTATAGCCTACTTTTCACTTTGATTCGTGCTTATTGTTACTGATTTTGTAAGTAGTGTAGCTACTATGTCATCACCAAACATTCACAAACAACTACAACTCCTGGTAAATACTGGCCCCTATTGCATCAAAAAATGCAAGTTACAATTTAAAAGTTGTATTTTACCGTTACAAGCGATTTTCGTCGCATAGTAATGATTTTACTGTAACAGGTAGTCACAATAAATTATAAAAGTAACGTCTTCATATGACGTTGATGCGACAACATTTTCACAACTTGCAGCTACAAATTTGTAAATTATGAATTTACACTTGTTTTTTTATACAAACGGGCCTGTTGTATACCTATAGTATTTACTACAAGAGAGTAACCTAACCTGAATGTAAACGTTACTGCTACTATTAATTCACTGCATGCAATTTAACATAATATTCATAATTAACTTAATGGATTTTCTAATACACTGTACAACTCAAGGATAGCCCATATCCAAATTAGTACGCTTAAGGAGAATTAAGGGATTAGTATTTCTATCAAACTTACTTTTTAGACAATTTCAGGACGTTTTCATTTTAAATATGAATTCATTAATGCCGCTTGTGGATGTGATTTCCTTATCTAGCCCTATAAATTCTTGTGTATAATTGCAAGAAGCATGATGTGTCTAGATGTAATAAAATAACTTCTTTTGCAAAATTTGCGTTACTTCAATAGGACAGCTATACAGTATGAAGAGTACAAATGCCAATAACCATGACATGACATTGTTAGGATAGTCATCAAAATATGAAACCAAGTGTGAATAGAGACAAGGACAGGCAATCAGTGTTGAGCAATATTGCGCAACTGCAAGACTCATAAATGAATTAGAAGAAAAATAAACATAGTCATTTCGATAATCTCCGTTAAATTTTGCGCAGACTGTCGAAAGTTGCGTGAAGTAAGTTGAGTATTCTCATACGTAGCTGTGATTTTCTGATTTGAACGATTGTTTGGTATTTGTTACATAACGTTTAAACCAAAGTTATTTACTTATTTACAAACCAAAGGTACATTGCGTGAAACAAACAATGTTTCGCACCAACGATGGCACACGTTGTAGTAATTATTTGACAGAACAAATTACTTGCACGTATCTCTTAGCTCTACTCTGGTTCTGGATTGATATCATTAATTGCCAACCTGCCCCAGAAAATGCAACGTGAAGTTTGAATTGAATCCATGCATGATGGTGCACATGGGAAATTTACCACAAATCCACGATTGTCTTCCCTTCATCTTCCTTGCGAACGATGTACTAACTCCTAACGTAAATTGTATTATCTTTCAGTATGCTATGAAAATGCATGTGTCGTTATATGGCAAATTCGTTGCAATTTAAAAAGGGCTAAAAACCAACGAAAACGAAACTGAAGTTGGTGCAATGAATAAATGAGTATCGACCTCGCGTAAGTAGGTACCTACTCCTCAGACTTCCAGCATATAATTGCCTATCGTAATACGATGTTTGAAAAACTAATTTCTATCTTATCTAATCATTTTACGAACCATACCTGCATCAACAATTAAAACATGGTTATTACTTTTTGTTTTCAAATACCGTTAGTAATGTTCTAACTCTAGGAATAATACGTTGAGCAGATCAAGATAAATGTACATAATCTATGTTGCCATAAAAAACCTGTCAAGTCGTCAGGGCTTTTATGTTTACTTTAGCCTAGTAATATGTAGGTAAGTCAACAATCACTAACTAACTTAACGTTAGCATCTACAAACGTTACAAACCTAACTACCTAATTTGTTTTCGCGTAATCGCTGAAGAAGAAAAGTAAAATAACCAGAAACGAATGGAATTTAGTATCAGGTGTGTGTACACTTCAATGTGAGTAGTGAACACCGTCGACCATAAATAACGTCATACATACTTGAATTTATATACTATATTTATCAAAATCATATTAAAAAAGTGGATGCAACTCTTTCATTAAGCAATGACTACGGATTTGGTGCTCTGTACACGCCAGGTACAAACTATGATTTAATTACACGTGTCTCATTTGAGTGCAGCTAATTATACTTGCTGAGTATTATAATTACTACACTGTAATACTTACTTACTGTACACGTTGCACTCTAATTTTTTACTGTAAATGTGTAACCATTAGCTAGTGCCAAAGTGATTTACTTGCTGTTTATTTTATAGGTGCATTAGTGTCTAAAAATAAAGACTCAAGTACTAAAACGTACATAATCTACAATGTACTAAAATTGCAACTTATAAAAGTATTGGCAAGTGAATTATGATTACGTGATTAAATTGCTACTGGCTGAATAATAAATTGAATGGAATTTATGTACCTTGTTGACAGCTTAAACTCAAGTTTCTCAGGATATAATATCACAGGTGGCCAGATCTTTTCATTTCGGTAATTTCTGCACTTGTCCATTGAGACAAATCCGTTTTTGATGTAATAGTGATTAGGCTTGGCTTGCCTTTTTTATTTTTAATTATATTAAACACGAAGGCAATCTGTTTTACTATTGCAAGTTTTACGTAATTTTCATATGCATGACGTTGAGTATCACCTACTTTGTAATAGTTTTGTTGAAGTTAATTATCTGCATATGCTTGTACGGATTATGAGTTCAAATTATTTGTGGATTTAGAATTTGGTTAAGGATGTGGCAACCGTTCGAATGGAAATAAGGAATAGGTAATTAGAAATGAATTAAAATGAATATCTTTTTACCGCTAATGATAGGTGTCGAGGGGACATTCTGCATAGAAACCGTAAGGACAAAGGAAAATGGAATATAATTACTAGTTTAATATTTGGTCATTATGGCATAAATACTGATGCTTTGCATATTATATTGTCTCGCCAATAATTTTTTCTTCTCTCCCTATCAAAGTTTATACAATAGGCAAAGGTTATCTAGAGAGTGTAATTCAGTCCATTGTCACAAGATTCGAAAGTTAGTAAGGTCTGGTTTGGTAGTCATCCATAGTGTCAACCTCTAATGCACATTTTGCGAAGAAAATAAAAATTGAGATCTGGATTTGATAAATCACCACGACGCATTGTAAATCATTTCTATGTATTTCCACTCAATCCTTCACACTTCGAACCTACGCACCTATGTACATTCATTTAGTCGTACATACCGAAGATTTTTGGACAACAATGACTTGCGAGGTTTGCTTTGTGCCTGCTCATTTGCCTGCGCGAATGAAAATTCTGCTTTCATTCAACTGGCTATCGGATGTATATGAATGTCACATGTTATTGACAAACTGCCAAGTAAGGACAATACAAAACAAGCATAACAACAAAGTACCGTTCCCGTAGTCTCAGCATGTTGCAGTGAAAGTTGCACAACTTTTTTTACGACTTTATGAAACTTGTGAAAAAAACTAGGCGATTGACTTCAAATACTAAAACCTGAAAAACATCACCACTACGACAGGCTACACACTGCCCTTTGTTGTCTTTACTGTCAACACCGGAAGAATTTACCATATGACGGCAAAATTTCCCAAACAGGAACATTACTTTCCTTGCAATGGACTAAATACTACATCAGTAATAAAATAGTATAAGTCTACCTATTCGTTAGAAAATTAACAACCACACAATATTGCATTGGTTAAATAGGTAGGTAGGTATATAGGTTAGATGAAGATAATCAGGTATTATTGCAATACTGATCCTGATTGAAAGGATAATCCCTCTACGAGGAAGTAAGGCATGAGAAGTTTTACTTACTAAAGCTATTAATTATTTTCATTAATATTCCTCAGAGGGTTCTGATGTTTTGGAGTTTTTGACGTGGTGCGGGTGTAGATATTGATAGGTGTACGATAAAAAGTATTACAGACGGTACATCGAATCAGTTTTAGTATACAACTAAGGTATCTTACTGACAGTTACCTTTGAACTTTCCACAATCCCAAAGTTTTCGTTATAAAATGGTTGTCATGTGCTAAATGTAAACGATTGCCCCGGGAGCAATTATATTCTTAATAACGGAGGTATACGTGACAGAACACGTCGGTCATGTGGTCATCTACACTGTTTCCGTAGACTGTTGATTGGTTGTTTGAGTAAGCGCATCATCAAGTTCTTCAGTTTCCCATCACCATTCCGTATCAAATAAATCTGCTTGTAATGCATGTGAGGGAGAAATTGATAGCGCACGGAAGACAGACGAGAACTAGTGGGTAGGCAGGCAGCGTAGGAAAGGGAATGAGATTCGAAGGAAATTAAACTTTGTCACGTTTTCCCGAAAACAGAAAACATTCAGGATAGAATAGTGGAAGGTACATGAGTTTCGGCAAGACAACAACTTCATCACTTGTTACTTGGCAAACGTGTGAAACAGAAAGAAATAATATCAGATCTGATCAGACAGACAGGGAAGATACTTAGTGATGGTGAGGGTAAATTATATTGGTAATAGTAAGTGGGCAGATGGAAGACTGAGGACTGAAGAGAGAGTTGTTTAGCCCGTCACTTCGTGTTCAATTTGTCTCTCTCTGTCTGCCTAACCTAGGAGACAGGCTACAATGTGTACCTTGTTAACATGGATTCACATTCACTGTCTTATCACAGAACAACTTTATAGTTTCAATCACTTGATGTACCTCAGCGTACATCGAGACGTCTCGGGAATTCGATTCGTACAAAAGCATTTTATTCCATGCTAATGATTAGTACGAAATAAAGACAATAAGTATCGCACTCAGAGAAGTAATAATGGTTAATGTTATCGCTACTAGGAATCACCGATGGAATACTAACTAACTCGAGAGAGAACGTGCTGATCGTACCCATAACGAACCACCGATGTCAACAGTGTAAATAATAACATTGAAAACAACTTGATATTTGTGATTATTATGTATAGGTGTGTACTTCCATGCCCCTAAACCTCCAAATGCACTGTCATTTGCATACAAAAAATGCGTTCTTTCTACCAAAGCACAGTAATATCTTGTAAGCAAGCGTCTAAAAATTCCTCAGCTTGTGTTGAATAACATCAAATTATTGCATTGATTGATGCACGTGTATCCACTTGAAAGGCAATGGAATTCATGCTAAAAATAGAAGTAAATAACGAAAAATAGTCTTACACAAGTCCAGTAATGTTGACTTGACTTGTACAAAAGATTGAAACTCGTGCTTGGGTTAATTATTAAAAATTGTGGTATTGTATAGGATTAAAATAAAACAAAAGACGTCCCAAATCATGCACACGTCTTATTCATGCCAGGTCTGCTTTGGAGGAAGTGATTAAGGGTACATGCTGGGCATGCATGTCTGAGAATAATTTGAATTTGTATTGTGCATGTTAGTTTGTTATTAAATCTTGGCATTCTCAATAGGTGCACCTGTATTTTGTTGAATTATTTTTAGAATTGGGTTTCCATGCTATGGTCATCTGTGTGTGTTTTGTTTGTTTGGTTTATTTGTTTTTCTGTTTGGGAAACTTTATTTTGCCGTCAAGAGAATTCTAGCGGAAAGAATTCAGTGATTACCTCATGAATACTCTCAATAGCTCGGGTACTTGCACCTACACTAATTCTTACTGCTCTCCCGCCTGCGGCCAAGACACGACCTTTGGAGTCAGCTGCTCTGCTCATCACCAAGGCCAGTGTATTTAGGATATTACTCACAGTGTCAATGGTGAGACGGACCAAACCCTGTTTTATTATTCACCCAAGTGGTAATTTCATTTAGTTTCTTTCAAATCGTTTTAAGAAGGAATTGAATTCTTCAATTCTATTCAAATACCATTTTTCCAATCCGATCAGTCCACTTATTGTCCATTTTGTACATTTATTAGATCATGTTTAAGTATGTCCACTGTCTCCCTCGTAATACCACATCATTGCCTTGTTCGAATTAGTCTTTCTCTGTTTGTAATACGAAAATCATCTTTCAGAAAAATCGATTGGGAATTCTAGTCGATATTTGTACTAGCGAGAAATGATTTGGAGGAGAAAGGGGATTTTCTTGGTCTAAAAGATTCTTATATATTCTTTCATGCAAGAAAGTAAAAATGCCAAGGTAACCTTGCATTCGCCAGCAAACGTACTATATCTAGTTTGATAATATGTTCATTATAATTACATTCGCATCATGCATTAGAAGCAGTTTAGTAGACGTACATTGCTATCGCCATCAAAGGAGGTCTTGTATTGTATTGTATTGTAAATGTAGGAATATGTCACGCTGTACGTTGAGTGTATGCAAATAAGTCAGAGTAGGTACATGGTCGTCGTGCTTAGAAGTGTGTCCACTGTCTCCTAAGCAGAGTCAAGTTTTCTTTGTATTGAATTCATTTTATTGTCAAGTCAACAACTACTATTTTAATATATAGGTGATTCTAACAGTATTTAAGTACAAAAATATTCCTTAAAAAATAATAAATTGTTCAACTCGGTCATTAAATTCTACAACACTACTTCATAGTAAAAAAAAACTAAAGTACCCTAGAGTATTGCAAACGTTAACGAGCTACCTAATGAGCAATAATAATCCACTAACACAGTCCGTATGATGCACATCCGACAAAACGGGAAGTGTAAAACTAAGTACAACAGTAACTACTTAATACAAGTTGGTAAGTTATAATAATAAACAAGTAAAGGAGATTGTTTGTTGAAATAAGATTCACATATCAGTCAAGTCCTCTTAAAAAACAATACATGAAAAGTAAATGTTGACAATTTATCAAGTCCACAATGCTAAAAGAAAAATTAATGAGTCACCATCTACAGAATCACTACTTAGGAAAGTCAGATAGGTTTAGTGGTTTAGTTAGGATTTGGATGTTATTTTATATTATGCCCTTAACTGGAATTGCAACAGCAAGTTTGCATTCATTCATGACGTAGAGTGCTTTTGAAAAAACGCTCAGAAAATGAGTTAATAAATTTGAGAGCATACACGATACAGCAGCATTCGTAATTTTAAAATATAGTCCGTTCGTTGTTCAATATTAATACATTAAGGATTACAAACATGCACAAAAACAAAGCTGTAGCCACAGAATAATAATTCTATGATTGCAAGTAAGTAGTTAATTTTTTTATAAAGCACACAGTTAGAGACAGTAAAAGTAAAAAAATATAAATATAATAAAACTGCATAGTGGA
Source organism: Ptenothrix huangshanensis (assembly GCA_036851915.1). NCBI lineage: Eukaryota > Metazoa > Arthropoda > Collembola > Symphypleona > Dicyrtomidae > Ptenothrix > Ptenothrix huangshanensis. Next base: position 5,540 of record JAAXYX010001400.1, on the reverse strand, counting down.
TAAGTAAGTAGGTAAGTAAGTAAAAGAGACTACTCTACGAATTGCCAAGTAAAGGCTTACACATTCAATTAATTCATTATATTATATAGACTAGGCAAGAGCCTTACAAACAAATAGATTACACATGCATTTCCAATTCACTTGAAAGCAAAGAAATTTAAAAATCAGGCACATGCTCGAAAAATGAAAAACAACGTTTAGGTGTCTCTTCTTAAGGAGAGTTTTGATGGGAAGTAAAATTTATGGGTGAGTTAAGGAGTTTAACAGATTTAGTAAGTATTTGATAATCATTAAAATGGAAGTGTGAGTAAGAAAGTAAATCGGAACTAAAACGGCATATTATTGTGCAGAGATCAAATTGAAAAAAATAATCACGGGGAATTTGCAGTTAGAGTGGTAGTATAATTTGATGACTTAAAAACGAAAGAGTGGTCATAGAGAGCATAGTAAAACTTAAAAAATCATTTAGTTGACGATATTGTCAACATTACACCTCATGCAGAGTGAATTACTTTGAAATCAGACGATGACTTCAACATGCAATAATTCATCAGAACTTTCATACAAGCGAAACTAACCTAACCGACTCAACTAGCTAACATTGAACCAAATACAATGATTGCTCAGTAACAGGTATGAGCCACGTACAGAGAGAACAAGATCTACCATCTCTACAGATATAATTATTTATCTCATCTAACATCTATATGTCATGTATACCTTAAGAAACTAGTATAGGCGTACGCCTAGAAATTCAATGTAAATTTAAATCTCTATTTCTCGTACTCTACAGCTTACGCTAATGTAATACGAGTAAACATCAAGTAGTACTACGAAATTAATAAAAAAATATACTACGATTTTTAAAGGTAATCGGTGATGTTACAAAAATGGTTTGGACCATTTAAAAAAGTATAAAATGTGATTAGAAACGTAAAAAAAAATGACTATGCTTTAAAACGAAAGGCGAAACTCAACCATACAGGCTCAAAATAGAAAATATTGAATCAAGTATGACTCAGTTGTAGTAACTGACGAGAAAACATGACAGGCAACACTGTCGTAAAATAAAAAAATCCCTATGTACATAGTTTCTATTAACCTTTGCAGGTTTGCAGGTATTAAACGAAGATTAATAAGTATTTATGATGATAGGGAGTCGCATGCGATTAATATTAATTGCTACACCTCTTTGGTTCCCAGCAGTCTGGTATTAATATTTACCAGGAACACCATAAGCCGTGCTAACATGGCTAGTTCCATGAACGGTATTAGCTTTGTTGGCTGCAAGTTGTCCAATAGAATTTGCCACAGCAGCTCCTACCTGAGTCACAGCTCCGAAGATTCTCGCCTTGGCAGCTAGAACATCACCAGCGGTTCTGGTCACGGAAGCCAACACTGGTGGAGCAGATTGAACGACGGCACCGACAACTTGTCCTTTAGCGTTCAGAAGGCTCAATAGGGTTGAGACGGTTCCCTGTAAAGGTTATAGTCACAGCCACTTTGATTATATACATTATCATATCATCTTTGAACTCGTGTGAAAACCTGTGATCACTTCTCCTCTGATAGGCCTTTGACACTCACAAAGTCATAAAAAGAAATCAAGTTTTTCATAATTTATTCCCACACTCCTGGCAGCAGTCTGATGCACGCATTGAATTAATCCAAACAAAATAATGCAGGTGATAATAGAACTGCGATTATAATTATCACGTCTAGTTGAGTTTCACAACTGACTTGTGTGCAGTGTGTATAGCGATTTAGCATTAGCCGTTTTAAGTAATCAAGTTATTTGAAGGCTAATTAAAGGTAGGCTGTCAGTTGTGCTGACAATAACAAGGTTAGTATCACCGAGTAATCTGCACAATGTCTTACTTGAAGAATGTTGGCGGCGACTCCGACAAGACTATTGAGCAATTGGGTACCAAAGTTGACAGTGTTGGCGGCAGCCTGAGAGAAAACATTGACAAAGTTGTTGGGTGTTTCAGCGACAGTGTTGGGACCCTAAGGAGAAACCAGTGCACACTACTGTAAGCATTGTGAATCCAAGTAGTAAAGTAAATCAAGGAAAATAGTGTAGTCATCGAAAAGATGAGAACTAATGAAATAAGAGAAGCCCAAGAGGAAAATAGACGTGACTCAACGTGTGTAAGATTGTACAGAATTTGACACTACGTTTCGTACCCTCTCCCAATCTGGTTTAAAGGAGAGGTGTCATTATGACATTAAAATAGTTTAAGGAAAAATTAGTGTATGTTAGATTGATATCCGATATTTCAGACTTTTGTTCACTTTTTAAAAACAACCCAAAGAATTACAGATACTTCCCGATTGCATTTTCTACCCATAAAAGGAAAGAAAGTTAAAGGATAACTAATGAACTATACTGACATTTCGTCTTGGGGGCATAATAAAAGTGTTAATGACTGTAAGAGTCTTGTTAAGTGCAATAAAACTTATCAACAGCTTCAAACTATGAGAAGCTAATCATACATAGGATGGAGAAGAATAACCGCCGGAGAATCCAGTATTAGCACGTTCGTTCCGTTGAACTGACTCGCTGTTGGAAGAAGCGTCGGCCTGAAGAGAAGCAGCGTTACCGGTCAATCCCTTGAGCAATTGGGTCTTGGTGTCCACGAGCACTTTGGTTCCTTGGGTCAAAGAGTTGGCGACACCCTAATGGATTCCGTCCCCACAAAATATTGGCGTTAGACTCACATTAATATCATCTTCTGGCATTATAGCATTCAGACTTTGCATTCACACCAACTACAATACTGGAACACTACGAACTACGATACTCATGCATACACAAGGCACTCTGTAACTAACTATAAGGAGCTTAATCAAACTCCCTTGTACTTATTTAGAAAACAGGCTATCGATAATTACTTCAGCTTAAAAACTTAAATCCCACGCAGTCAATTTGTGACTAAATGACGCTGTCTAGTCTAATCAAATCAATCTGATTGCCCAAACAGGCTACCGCTTTTCTAATTACCGCGGTAGTATTGGTGCACTAAGAAAAGTGCTGCAGGTGGTTGTTGTCTGTACTCACGCAATATCGATCCTTTGCAAATCTTGCAATTACATAAATTGTGCTAAGAAAGTACCGTATACTTTTTTAAACGAGCATTAAATGAGTGACTTAACATCCTGAAAGGTGATAAATTATGATTTCAGGGTGCTTCAGCATAGTACGTATTGAACTTGGAATGTATGGACTTGCAATGCATGGATGAAATTTGCCCACACATGCAATTTACTCTACTTACTAGTAAGGATGAATGAATTAATTCGCATTGCTTGAATGACGTAAATTATTACGACGCTTTGCATGGTGCACAAGGAACGGTTTTTCATCGTCAACGATGGTTGTAATACATCCAAGACATAATATACTATTTAGGATGAGTGCATTGTCATACTTATAACACAGTAGTGACAGTATCCAAGTGATTCCTGTTTCTTTGTCAACTCAACTTGGTCAGTAGAGTCAATAGAAGATGTTTAACATCATACTACATGTGCACACTTGCTTCATGTCTGTCTTAAACAACGAAGAACAGAATATACGACTCATCCTTGTGTTACTTATGTGCCTGTGTGTATAAAATTGCGTAATTAATTTTAATGACAGGTGGATGGTGCACAAAAACAAAAAATGTGAGCAACTTTTAAACTACAAAAATGTTGTACTGAGTCAAGAGGTATTCATAATTGTGCTCATATGTCTACCAATACTACTGGTCAAATGGAAACTACATTTTACGTGAGCAAGATCTGTGAGTCGTTTTGCTTTTGTCATCATAATAAAATTATAATTACATGCATACAACGTGACTGAGGTAACAGTCTTGGAAAACCTAATGTCGAAGCAGGTGTGTCTACGTGTAGCTATATGGATGTACTGGATTGCGTTATTTAGTACAGAGCTAGATAGTTGACTACGTCAAACCTACAAGTCAAGGTGCTGAATACTGCTACTACTAAATCAACTACGTGGTAAACCGAAATGAAAGTGATCGGTGTGTATACGTCTACAGGACAAAAATGGTAACTACAACATCGTACAAGGAGGGATAATAAAAACTTGAAACTAATAAATGAGTGTTTCGGTTCAGCTAACCAAGTCCATGCATGAGTACAAGGAAGTGCATGCAAGTTCAACATGTGGGTTAGTTCAAAGGGGCAGTGTTAGTCAACACACAAACAACAGCAAGGATTTTTGTATGCTAGTATAATGCTCACATTAGCAATACGAATGGCACTTTTTGCACCAGTCTCTGCAGCTTCCGCTGCGGTCTCAGCCACACCCGTGACAATCCTGGCGCCGGTGCCCAAAGCCTGTTCCGTAGCGACGCCGGTACCCTCGATAATTTGTATGGCGGAATTTCCCAGATTTTTGATTCCATAGCCCAATGTTTTCGACACGTTCTTTTAGCGCATATATACAACATTCACAATTACTTACCAGTCAACCAATGTTACCGTCGAATTTAGTATCGTCAATCAAATTGTATAAACGGTTGCGTTTAGAGTGAGAGACGTGTCACAAGTTGTCGTTAAAGTCCACGTTTTGATTTGTTTAAACTGTGCTCCTGTATCTTATTGTCCCAAAGTAATTGTTACAAATGTTTCTACAATCAAAAGTCGTACTCGTCAATCACGTTCTTATCAGCATCCTCATTGCAGCAGCCAAACCCCAAGGCGTCGTCCACTGATTTACAGAACGTTTCGTAAAACACATATCTGCTATTGTAATTAAGTTAACTATGCAAAAGCAAGCATGGAGTGGATTTTAGTTGCCACCACTTCTCTTCACCTTCATGTCATCTTTGAGGGAGAGCGGCTCAGGTGGTTTTTTGTACATCTTTTAACTTGATGGCTTTACAAAGACAAACTCACCACGTAGAAAATTGCTCAAGCAAAACCAGCATTAAAATTTGTAAAATCAACATTCCATTATTTATCAGCATCAAATATGATAATGGGTTAAATGTTGTCGGTAATTAAGCTAGTACTTAATTAAAATAATAATTAATTACTTGATTTAACTCACTTTCACGACACTCACACAAATCCATCAATTGCATACTGAATTGCATAGCCCTAAAGCAAGCAGAAAATATTCACACAATCTCATCATCAAATTAATCTTCAACAGTATAAACGTACGCGGAATAAAAAGAACTTGAACTTACGCACATATAACTAGAGCAACTGTTATTATGAGAAAATTTTCATTAAAGTTCAAGTAGGTACCTTAATAGGAACAGTTAAATTATATAGGTACGTTGCATACTACTTTCAGTTGCATATTATTACAGAAATGCGTACTTGCGTAAAAATGTGCGTATAAGATATTTGAGGCCTGTGGTTAAAGTAAACACAGGGTCTTTTGATTCAAGATTTAGATTGCGAGTACCTTCTACCAACTAATTATCTACGGGAAAAGCTGTGAGGATTGCAGGTAAAATAATAAAATGGTAGGTTGAATCAACTTAATTTTACTCAAGGGTAGACTGAAATACTAC
>JAAXYX010001399.1:0-23365 GCA_036851915.1 Ptenothrix huangshanensis | reverse complement strand
GGGTAGGATATTCGACTTAGGTACTTTAGACAGGTTCATTACAATGTTGCTGGCTAACCCGCGTTATCGCGTTGGGATGCAATTAAAATTTCAAATGCAACAAGACGGAATTACTTACAATGCGCAAAAGCAGCTCGTCCGCTACAGTTGCATGACAAAAGTCATGAGAGGGTAACTTACTTACCGTAAAGCTTCGAGTAGAACCCCCCGGGTTATATTTTTTCAAACGCCTCAGAACACGGGCGTGTTCAATTGGAGATCCGTGTTGTAATAGAGGCCCGGATTCTACCCATTTAATCCCATGTATTTAGACCCCCCGGGCTCTATGTTCAAACTTGGTCTCAGACCCGGGTTGTATTAGAGGCCCGTGTTCTAATCGAAACTTTACAGTACCTACATATTGTTGCATCATGTAAACCCCAACCCGCTCCTGGGATTCCTGAACTAATCCCTACACTTACATAATATACATTTTACTTGCTTAGGTACGGTGGTAAGGTAAATTAGGTACAGACCTTTATTCATTCAATGGGCACGTTAAAAAACGAAACAAAATAGTAAAAGAACTGACCCTATTCGCCGCTAATCTTTTTTTCATGTAACGAAATGTTACGAGTAGAAACTATAGTTAACGACAATACATCTTGTTCTTAAATGCAATAATAATAGAAGTAGAATTAATCAGGGTTTAGATCTAAATGCACTGCATTTCTTCCAGTGGTACGCGGGTCTAGTTTGTGGGAGGCCTGAATTGGAGCAGCACTACATATATGTAATTACAGCCTTATAACATAATGACCCTTGGATAGCTTGATTCTGAATCGCACTAATTACTGCGTATACAATATTAAAACAATAACAAGTATAAGCAGCCTTTACTTTAACGACGAATTCGGAATTTCAACTACTTACATGGGGGTTTTCAACATTTAATTTGAATAATCTACCAAATTCCTTCTGACACCGAGCCCTGTTGATTAAATAGTATCCAAGCGCACAATTAGTAGAAATACGGATAAAATATGTATAATAAGAAATAAAACTAACAGTAAGTAGACATATCAAGCTTGAGTTTTGCATGTATATTAGTACAAGAAAAATGTAGATTTTAGGCAAAAACAGTCATTAAAGCATACCGTAAATAACCGATTAGAAGATCCGGAAATAACATATTTCGCCATGTTATACCACCCTACAAACTTATGGCTATAATCATGTTTAATATTGTAATCAAATGCCCATATCATTATTCAATATTCAAGTATCGCTAACTAGTTGTTCCAGGAAACCTATCGGTCATTTATAGTTATTATATTATACTTCTACTATCACTTCTCTTCTATTATACGTCTAAAATCACAGATCTTCGGTAATATTTCTAGATGATTTAACTGGACTAATTTAAATGAATTAATTATCGAATAATTTATTTTAATTAGTTAAGGGGAAACTTCAGCAAAAAACTAACACAATAATAGTGGGAAACCCGGCCCAATGTTGAGGCGCTGTATTGCAGGGGGTAAACCCGTTGGCTTGTAAATGCCGTTGTACTTTGTAGATTTGTACAATTGTAAATATTTTAGTGCAGATTTTTTTAACATTTCCATGGCATCGGTTACAAGTTGTGGAAATGTACGCATTTACAAGCCAACGGGTTTCCCTTTGCTGTAAATTTACAAAATTGTAGAAGTTTAATATTAGTAAGTTAGTATCAGCAATAAAAACCTTGGAGAAGTGAAAAATTTACTATGTGTCACACAGTGTTATAGCAACTGCAAGGACATCCACCAGGGCCTTTCATTACTTAAATTTAATTTAAGATCATTCTATTTAATTAAGCTTTTAAATACATAATATTATAACATATTTATGCTACATTGTTAAGATATTGGAACTTCTTTGAGGAAAAGTATCCATCGATCCATCAAAGCGGGAGATTAATTAAGATTCAAACTTCCATCAGTATCTCGGACATGCTAACTTCGTGATCCGGCGGATCTCCTTTGCTCCCACAGCTCTCACCGCTGAATAATCTCAAAATGTTGTTATAGAAATGCATACGTACACTCTCCGAAGCTCAATCTTTAAGTTAAGCCGCGCGAATATTTTTCTGAGCTCATGCGAATCTTTTACTCATCTCCTACTTTAACAGGCTAAGTTTCGGACGAGGACTTCGGAGAGTGTACGTGGCACGTGGCGCTACGTGGTTACGACAATCTCTTTTTTTTTTAGATATTTGAGAGCACAGTGAGATCCGTCGGGTATACGGCTGTCTATTTACTTCTATCAGTAACAGTTGAGCTTTGAGGTCTTATATCATGTAATTATGTTATATATAATTACATTAATATCAGTCGCTGCATTTTGTATACACCTGGTAAAAACTGAATTTCGGACCGCTATAAATTCTATTCCTAACTAAGCATCCTCCAGTCAAGTTAGATCCATAATGAATGCTGGTAAATTATATAGGTAGATGTATTAACGATTATCGAGTTCTAATAAAGTAGCACGAATTTGCTTAAACATTAAATCACATTCAAATAGCAGCCCTCCAACCGAGTGAACACATGAAGGGCCAAAGATTTTTAGATACCTATACAGTTTAAAGTTATGACCTAGGTAACCAAAAGTAAGCGACCTAGTACAAACGAAAGATACTTAAATACATACTACAACGTAAAAACATTAAACTTTAAACATGGAACGTGATGTCGTAGATAATCACTACTTCAATGCAATGCTAACAGGTTTTTGTTACTATAACGGCAATAATTTTGTACAAACTTTGGATCACATTCATAGCAGCAAAGACAACTAACTGATAACAAGTAACTGCAATCCCCTAATGATGGTGCGAAAAATTCAAATAATTATTACATCACTTATGACATTTCCTCCAATTATGCTTACTATAGCAGCATTGCAAATGTAAGTACTAGCGTCCTATTTAGAACGCCACTACAAAACTAGCAAAACAGCCCTCCAAAACTGATCTACAGATATTACCGAGTAGCCTGAGGTACTGAAACAACTGATTCCCAGAATTTACACCACCCTTGCATTGGCCGCCCAAGCTTTTTTAGGTCGAAAGCCTCTTTACTGAACGCCGAATTAATATTTAGGAATGAAATATTGTGATTATGACATTAATTTTTGGTAGTTGAAGACCATCGCAACGACGGCGCGATGGTGAAGCTTTTCGGGTGGCGGAAATAACGTATCACTATGGGGACATTCGTGCTTATGTTTTCGGCGGCCACCTCGACGGATGCCGAAACTACGAATACCGAAGAATTAGTTATTACTTTGTTTCAATGTGAAAAACAATAATGTTAATCTTTGGTTCTATTGAAATGCAGCAACTAGTAAATACAATTAGTACTGTATAAATAAATAATCCGCTTCAACAATAATCAGCGAGGAAATTCAGCATAAAATTGAATATGAATTACTAGTATTCGGTTTTTAGCTACGTTGAGAGGAGTATTCTGCCTCCACGAGAAGGTTAATTTGTGTAATACAAAAAACTGAAACTGTAGCAAGAAAATAGCCCTAGGGTCAAGTCCGTGTCCTGAAGAATACAAGGTCAATGTAAAATATAACGACAGTTTATATTCGATTACAGTATTAAAAATTATATATATATATACCGTACTTAAATTATTTTTGATAGTTGGCAATTGTTAGGCGAAGAAAGAATATTGGTTCATTATTAGTACTTAAGGTTGGCTTATTTAATTTATGTAGTAGCCTAGTCGGTGCCGGAGGAATTTCCCTTCCCGCTGCCAGAGACACACGAACTCCACAAGAGGCCTCCACAAGACATTGAAATTACCAAGTATATGGCCAACTGCAAATAAATAAGAAATGATAACGACATAATAGTTTTTGACTCAACTATGCAAAAATACTTTATTAGTTACATAATACAAAATGCAAAGCATATGTTCGTTTAAGGTGCAAAACTTAACATCCTCTATTTGCCATTATTTCAGGAAAAGATGCTTAGTTTTGCACCTTTCAAGCACGATGAAGTACTGCAGCATCTAAGACGTCACTTATGAATGACTTCAACAATAGGAAAATTGAACAAAAATAATATTAGGAACTACGACGCAAAAAGCTACTGGGAAAATGAAACTAAATTTTGTAAGTGTAAGGCGTTTCATGAACAATGTTACTACAGTGGGCAGTGACTTTACTGTTCGAAATAAAACATCTAAAGATCATATTAACGTTCCCAAAAATAAGTTTATCCTAAAAGCTGGAAATGCATCCCACTACCTTATGTAATAATGACGATCCATGCAAGGAACACATTCTAAAAACCGTTTGGCATCATGACTAAAAGTTAGAATGAGGAAAACTTTCTGTTCCGAAAACTTTAGCAGCTTACAACAACAAATGTCTTTAGTTTACAAAACATGATCAAACTGCAAGCTCAGACATACCAACAGAATAAATATTTAAGCATCAATATCCATCAAATGCTTAATTAAAGTATGTATGAATGGAAGCGCTACATTCATTGCATTACAGCTTTAAGTAAGCTATCACTTGACACAAAACTTTCTCTCCGTTCTCGATAAAGAAACCGATTTTACTCAATAATAAACATCGGTTTCAAAACCAATCCTTAAGATGATGAAAGGTTGTAAAAAGTACAATATGCGCTTACAATTTTATAGATACTTCGTCCTCTCAATTCTTCTCTCATATGATAATGTATGACATTAACCCCGTAAGAATGTGAGGGTAATAATAAACGGATATGGTTGCAAAATGCATGGAATTAAGAAACAAGGGTTATAAACTGCGGCCTGGGAAAGCAAAGGAACAAAAAGTAGAAAGTTTACTATAACAAGAACAGGAAAGTGCCTCCTGCGCCTGAAGCTCATTAAGATGAAAAATACACTCCAACAGAGACGTTGCAGAGAAAAATGAGTCCTATTTTTGGGATGCTGCATGTACGTACTATCCAATAACCATTTCCAGCAAGTTGGTTTAACTCACAATCAGCATACGGTCGTTGAGAAAAAAGAACAGCAGCAGCAGACAATGAATCCGTCGAATGATCAAGGAAAGCATTACATAGCATCACATCAGCAAGACAAAAAGACAAGCCGCAGCTACCAGAAAGTAGGCGAGACTTTCGCTACACCTAAGGGAAACACCTGGAGCATTGCACAAAACCGCTCTCAATCTCGTACGTTACTCACAAGCTTAAGCATACTTAGCCAATACAAGCCAGAAACTATGTACATCATGCACACTATCAATATCGATTCAACTCTCAGCCCTGCATCAAGACCACCCAAGCATAGATCAACCAAAAATATTTTCTTCGCGACATATTTATATAATGCACCATATGCTTTGAAGCATGAACTTTTCTCGCTTTAACAAAAATTACGAGAATCTGACTCAGAAATTGAACAGGTAAGGTCTAGGGGAAGAAATCTTTTTAAAACTGCTACAGTAGATAAATAGTACGAGGAATGTGTAAGCGATTCAAAACATTTCTCTACCTAGGATACTTCAAATAACATTTTGATTCAATGCAAAATATAATACGCGGTACACTACATGATAAAGCCCCTCGCCCACTCAGCTATACATACAATACAGCGATGTGCTGTAAAGCTGGGATCGGAAAGCACAGTAAAGTGCAATGTTTATGTTGATCATTATACATATTTGGATTACTAATATTAAACCTACCAAACTGACCCCACCAGCAATTAATCCGCATTTGATATGTTTCCAATACATAGCTCGTGCTACATTTCTGCTTGATTTTCGGAAGGACACGGACTGAAAATATTAAGACAGTTCCGTAATAAACCACTAAAATTCCTAATTAAATACAGCCTCAAAATAATCACTAATATTAAAGTCATTCAAGACTGTATATATATGTGTATTATATTATACCGTTGCAGTAAGATTCTCGGCTTTATTGACCAACAGTTCCAGTCTCTCTCCTCTTGAGGCGATATTATCTAGATACAAAAAAGTTCTGCTCAGTTACTCAACTTAATTTTTTTAATCTTCCAATTTAATTTTAATAATAGATAGCTGTCGATAACATAACAATAACAACTTCTTGTAGTTACACAGGTATGTACACAGAAAGAACAGCAGGACTCAAGAAGTTATACTAACTCAACTAATCATAAGGCAGTAATTCATTATTCATAAGTAGTAAAAGGAACTTGTCAAAATCCAAAATTGAGGTCTGGACTGACTAAGGCAACTGTTGTGTTGGTTTTGAACTGCAAACTTACCAATATTCTTCACCATAATGTCTTTTAGCTCGTCCAGCTGTCCTTGAACCTTCGATATTTTATCCAAATCTTTGGACTCCGAGTATCGTTTCTACATATTATAGACACATGTAACAATGTAATTTTAAACTGTATAAATACAATATAACCACCAATATATTCCTGAATGGATTCAATCCACAGAAAAGCTTAAACATCTTAAAATGTACCGACATTGTAAATAAGTTAAAGCATGTAAATAATAATAAATATTCATTCCGTATTCCGTCATACCCCAATAATTAGAAAATTCAAACAAACCGGAAAAGGACAAACAATGCTTTCTTATTCTTTCTTGGCTAATATGAAACCAATATTTACTCGTTTTAAAAAAAATATCTACAGCACCATACTAAAACCGATTTTATTCAAATTTCTTACCATTTCAGTGGCCAAGAGGCTAGAAAAATCTGAATTCATAGCATAAGGAAGCGCGTCCCGTATTCTCGGCAAACCATAGGTCTGTTCAAACCTCGACTTGATTTCAGTCAAAAATAGAAAAGCTCTGGAACGTTCGAAATCCTGAAAGTGTTCATTTTATCGAAACATTAAAAAAGCATCCATGTTTAAAAAGCATTCAATATTTTATACACGTCTACATCTACTGATTTTAAAATGTTAATACACTGACTATAAAAAATTACGTGCCATGTGCTAGTTATGAATAAAAAATATATAACGTGAATGAAATAGAAGTTATTTATGTTTAGCGACAAGGACTAATTACTACATTCACTCAGTTTTTTCTTCCATAGTTATGAATTTTAAACAGTAATTTAACTAAACGAAAGTTACATAAACTAATTCAAGCTATAAAAAATATGGCTCGCCCTATAACTATTACACCTATGTAATTGTGGCTTCATCCCACTCCTAAACAGAACTTGAATCAATACTGTTTACATAGTCAAAAAACTAAACGATAGATATCTTTGAGGGTGACACTATTTTTTCCTAGGAGTTAGAACTTGTAAGCTCAATAACCCGAACAACTAAATTTGCATGTGATATTGTGTATGCTTCTCCCCACGTGACTAATAATGATATAAATCAGATTACAGAACGACTCGCTACTTACATCGTCCGTAATGCACAAATAAACTATTCCGTTTTCTTTAATATAGTGGAATAAATAGTTGCTGTGAGAATACGTTAGTTTGGAATTATCAGCTGGAATTTTGTTCAATATTTGCTCCGTTACTTCAGAAAAATTTCCAACACATGAGGCATACTTGGTGAGGATTGTTGAACCTCTCGCAATAACAGTGTATAAGAGCGGCATCTAAAAACAAAAACAAAAACAATTCATACTGTGACTAGACGTCCTTAAAATGTAAAATACTTTAGTAAACGTTAACCACCTAACAAATAACGAATCTTATTAAGAAAAACGAACGAACTTACATTGTTGTCACTAAAAGAAAGACCTCAGTTGATCAACCTGTATGTTAATGAAAACCAAAATCATTAGAACTTAAACAGAATTATTGTATCATCCACTGCTAATTTAGCACGGTTCTCAATGATATTCTTAAGTTATACTTCACACGTGAAGTTTGATTTTGTTATTGTCTCTTGTTCATTTTTAAACGAATCTGACTGAAACGAAGCTTTTTGTGCTTTGTTGGCTGACTTTCAATGACTTGACAAGTCGAGATTTTAATAATATTCAATATTAAAATGAATTTTAAAAGTCGAAATAAGAGGGAACGAATGACGAAACAAATGAAGTGGTAATGCTGACTAACCAAGAACTAAACTACCAAACAACGCAATTGTACGACGCTTTTTATTAATAACTAGAACTACTGTTCAAAGTGCATTCAATTATTATCACAAAATTCCACAATTGAGGCACACACCTGTTTAAACTCTGTTGAACTTCCAACTACTGTTGTATTTCTCGAACCTCAAAGAACTACGATTGATACTTTGAAACTTCCCTTGATGTAAACGCAATTTAAAGCAACCACAAATGAGCTTCAATGTCAGCTTCTTCTTCTACATCAATAGTTGAAATCCTTTAATCCTTTCCAACATAAAAATCATCCTACACGACTATAAACCTGAATCTTATCAGTGGTGAGTAATTAATGAGCCACTTAATACAGAGTAACAGAGTTAAGGAAATGTTCGACGAATCCAATCCCGTCAATACTACACATTTCTCAATAAGTTGAATGTAACAATTTCTGAGGAGAGAAACGTCTAGTCAAATCAACACTTGACTTAAATCGAGCAACTCCTTTAATTTTTGTAATATCGTATCATGTGATAGAGATGAGTCAATCAATAATATTGATAATACAACGGTAACTGCAGTTAGCAGTGTAATACAATTATACTCTGATTGTATATAATTATATAAAGCAGCGCTTTCCTTACCCATGAACTGACAACCTATAATCCTGATAAGTAATTTTTGTGATAACTTACTTAAATGCCCAAACTCCAAAACTTCCGTTTAAGTACAATTATATAATGCAAACTTCTCCCAAATCGCAAAAGTGTTTCATATGACGATATGACGTTACTATATTTATTTACACAGTATCAATGATCTTTGAATACTGGAGTGAGGCTCCCTAAACGTCCCTACGAAAGTCAGAAGAACTCTCCAATACTCCAATTCCTATTGCGTGTTACACATTTAGCTGTTTTTATATTGCTCGCCGACAACCAAATATGAGTCATAGAGCAGTGGCAGTGAGAAACCAAAGCTGAAGGGCAGAAATAACAAGTGCCAAAACGAAATCGATGCATTTTACACCATCTAGACAAGGTAGCAGCCGTTACTTAGGAATTTCTTGAGCATACAAATCGAAATTATAATTACAATTAAGATTAAAATTAATTAAATTACATGCAATTTAATATACTTACCTTTCCGGTCGCTTGACTATAGGGATATAGGTAATTGCTCTTATGGACTAGATATATCATAATCATGACTAAGACAATCCAGACACATCAAATGCTAAAAACAGAATGCATTATTGTATAGCTTAATCCTTGCATAATTCGCATTGGCCTGAAAAGTACCCTCCAAATCCGGGATATTTTTAAAAAGAAAATATTTCCAATTTATTCTCGATCTCGAAGAGGGTATATCTTTTATATTTCCTGTTTGTTCTCTTATGGATGTTTTTGAATTTTAGTACGCGTTTTGAAATGAATAATTTCTGTATTGTTGTGATTCAAAACGCATAATTTATGCATAATAAATTTTTTGAAAAATGCACGATCCTTTCATAATGAAAACGTCAAGAACGCATAATTTGTGCTTAAAAACACGCATAATTTGGGTCGTCTTAATCATGACAGTTAAATATGAGTTTGTAGTGGTCTGTGCCCTTAGAATATAATACATAATAATTCGTATAAGTTATATCAAAATGAAACCAAATACTTACACAACGCCTAAAACACAAATTAACTGCGCTTTTTTTTAACTGCCATAATAATTAGATGTTTTGTAAGAATGGTAAGGCGAATAATTTGTTTGCTACGGCGTCCTTTCAATAGTTGAGCAAATACTTATATTGCTTCAATACGAAAGCAAGGCTTTTATGTATAATTATCTTTCCTTGCCCTGGTGCTCAGTTAAAGTTACAGTAAATTATTATACCTAGCATAAATACAACTGCAAGGTTGACACTATTCCTAGTAACGGATTGTAAACAATGTAAAGCCAATTAAAACAGAATCATATGACAAATTGGAACTGAATTTATTTCAACATCGGTGGTCATTTTCCTCGTGTTCAACCCATGCTTAATGTGGAAGCTCCACTTCAAACCGTATTATTACACGTTTACAAGGGAAGCATATCCTTGAAATTTTTGAAGTGGAACAAATATAGCTGAGTAGGTACTCTGGTTCTGGTAGTTGCAGGTTGAAGCCCAGCTGTCTGCTAAAAGTCCTGACGTGACTGTAGCCTTTACAGTAAAGCTTATAATATAAGCTTAAAAGGTCTTCAGAGGAGAGTGAGATTTTGTCAGAATGCAGTTAATTAGCTTTATTTTATGCATACTTGTAACATTTTGCAAACTTGCAGGTATGATACGTCCAAATTTCAAAAGAAATAAAAATTTTATGGATTAGGAATTTTAGAATGGAACAGTAATAAATAAAGGCGACTCTTTTCATTTCTAATTATAGCAAGTAAGCTGCAAACTTGTCCCAACCTTTTTACATGAAATACCTTGAGAAGGCTGAACTAGTCGTGAACTAGAAGTAGGTACGTATGTTTTAGGCCAACTCAAAGAATATCTACCGCATTGCATTACTTCGTAATGTAAATATGTACATAGTTCCATAGTTCCAATACCTCACCAATTCAGAAGTTCAGATAGGTATGCCGGTCCTCTTCGTGAGTATTCACCTATTTTTCCTTTCTCCTCAAATTGCTCTATTTTCATTTAATTTATGAGTAGAACTTCCTGCTTTTTGTTCAAAAATATGTTTGCCAGTGAATCATTCATTCCAAAGCTTTGAGGCAGTTTGTTGGACACGCAATTGGATTGATTGTATGTATATACCCCACAACCTAGATCTGTAAATGTATACAGAATGTGAGCATGTACCTATTGGTTTTTTTGCTATACTTTCGTATGATTGACCAGGTTCGATCACTCTCGAGAGAATTAAATGCAATCATTTAATTGCCCATGCCTAATTTTACCCTAAAGTGACCGATGAAAAATATTTGTCGTAGTTCATTTCTTTTTTGAGGTCTTGCAGCCAAGAACTGCTTTTGAATTTATTTCCACTTAATGCCGTAATAGCAAATAAAAATACACATTATAACAATACCTACTACGTCTACTGGAGCATACCGCGGTAATTTGGTGATCCTTTAAAATTGCATCCGAATCGGTATGAAGTTTTTTCTCATCATTGATTATAAATAATTACAAATTACAACAAACTTGCTTATTTTATTAGTATTATTACTTTTGTTGCTTTCACTAATCTGTATTTTAATTGTTGTTGTACTTAAGTGTAAGATAATTAATATTGGTATATAGATGACCGTCATTGTTGTCAGGGTTGACAATGAGATCGGAAAAAAAAAATCAAAAATAGCAAGAGGCAGATAGTACGATCAGAATACTTATAACTTTAACATTCACATGACGATTTTCCATTGCGTGAGGAGTAGTAAAAATTGACCTATCTTTGCAACGGTCGCTGAACACATGAATATTAGTAAAAGTACCCTTATTGTTCTTCCTGAATCTAGAACCATGAGAAAAAGCTTAGTGAAGCGATTAAAAAATCTTCGTGAAAGGAGTGGAGTGTGGAAACGAAAACAAGAGGAAAAATCCCGCATGAAGATTTTTTCAGAAGCTGAATGGAAATATTTGCGGAAACTTTTGAAACCTTTTTGGAAAGAATATAATCGCGAGCAGAAGAGAACAAAACGAGATCGTCAGGAGTTTTTCAATGCTCGAAAATGTAACCTCTCTTCCAATGTGCTTCCAGATTGCAGTCCAACGCGTTGGTGTAATAGAAAATGCAGGCGAAGACAAAAACATTTTTCGAATGAAACTTGTATTGGAACACCAGAATCGACCAGGACACACATTTCTAATCAGAGTCGTCGTAGTAGGTCTCCCATTACTTACTTTTATAGCCTCAATAATATTGATGAAATGATGGATTTTGAATAATATAAGTGGGTATCCAGTTACGAGCTCTGCACAAACTTTTACTTGTATGTATATTCATTTCCTTTGCCTATACTAGTGACTTTCGAAAATAAGTATCGACTGAGAAATACCTAAACTACGGGAATTTCGTTCACCTCATTTGGTTTTATAGCCACGTGCATGTGACTGTTACGCAACGCTACGTCGTATAAAGTACCTACATACCAGACATTGGAAGAATCCAATTTTCCCCAATGAATTATTCATTTAAAGTGGTTCGGTGGTTTGTAGACTTTATGGGCTAACGTTTTAATTCACATTGAATTAGTCCATAGTACAAGGGAAGCCCTACTTTTTCCTCATTCAATTGTGAATTCAAATCACATTAGCTCAGTTTCAGCCTTAATTTAAATACGTGTGAATGCCTGAATTCTGTAGGTTATACCTAAAAATACCGAAAACATTGTTAACGTGTTGGTAATTATGCATATATTTACATGTAATTATAAGGACAAATGCACTTATGTATGTACCTACCTACTTAAGATATTTTCGAAATCATTTTGTATCTGCAGTCTTTATACTATGGAAGTGCTTATACAATAGTGACTTACGATTATTTGCCTGTGGAATGAAACTGAATTAAATCATGTGTGCAAAGAGCAACGCTATTACTAGAAAAGTTGTATTTATTTTTCAACTTGAGAATATCAACGTCGTCACATTCACAAATACCAAGACAAAGTGACAATATGAATGAAAGTAAATTGAGACAAGGAGAGTTTTGATGTGTTACGTACGAAAATGCTTGTTTTTTCAATAAATTATTTTGGGAACTATAAGGAACTTAGACATACCTAATCATCAGTGAATACATTGTGAAGTACATATAGGTATTTTGTTATTAGCTTACACATTAACAAAGACATAAGCATTACCACAGAACCATAATTATAGGCACAAACATAAAATACATAGAACCGTACAGGCTACAAAGTACTAACAAATTCATAAGAAAACAATCGTCTTCAACAGCAAAACACATAATTTTGAAATCAATCGATTCTAATACATACATGAATTTAATAATTAATAGTAAGTATATATTGAGTGATACCAGCCATAAGAATTACTATCGTGGTTTATTTGGAGAAACTAGTGAAAATAAATCAAAAACGAAAGTGCATATTATGCATATATATAGGTCACTACCGTGTAATTGCCATTTGGAACTTAACTATTAATTGCGACTGTAGTAGCAAAGAACGTATTCCTTGATTGCGAAAGTCAAAAATTTCCCCTCAACGTTGAAGTCTGGTTCATACAGCAATAGAGCTCGGTTCAATTACATCAATCTTTCATTCTCTTACTCATTCTCAACCGATGCATACACAATCTACGAAGCATTTGCATGAACACTGACAAATAAATCCTAAGCATTTTTTTACGATTAATATGTAATACTATTTATAGATAATTTGTAAATATTACACATTTTGCTTTAATTACCCCATTTTTCAAACTAGGTCTTTTGAACTCTGTTTTCGAACTACTTAATTAACTTCTACCCCGACGAACTCTGTATCCTATGTTTATTATATTTGCGTACGACTCGCAAAATGTTTACATCGAAATCTGTTAATACAGTTTCTTTCCTACACAACTGCGAACATAACATGATAGGTAACTACAGATCTAATTTATGACGCTATGAATCCTTAATGTTTTTAGGTAGTAGGTATACTTCCACTTGCGAGTATTGACACTATCCAAGGGTAAACTGTTTTTCACCTTCTTCTGCTCATCATGGGCTGTTTGTAATAATTACATGACATATTTGTCATAACAGATCAATATAGTTATTAACAGAAATGGATCAACATAGCAAATTTGTTTTATTTCACAATTTAACTAAACGCTAAGACAAAATAAATTGTAAATAATATTAATCGAAAGTTTGCTATCTAAACAGTACAACTGGTAAACAAGGGAGATTTCCAGAATTTCTCGACCTTACAGATTTAACAGATAAATACCACTGACACAAAAAACGTATATTACAAAATTATTACACACAGTAATAAGTTTACACAAAAAGATTCTGGTAGTAGATATCTTTTACCCAGGGCCCAGGGCATATTGGATGATTATCATCCATAGGCCAAGTAATATTCCTGTTATCACTTGAGTAAGGCCATTAGGTAGACCTTTCGAATCAACTTAAAGTGGGAAACAGCGGGTACCAAGATCTAAGAGATTATGCCTAACATCTACGGCTAAGATTCGGTGTCTGCTTTCGAGTAACTAATTATTAATAAATCACGCTTTGTTCTGACCGAACTAAAACTCAAGTACGTAACTAGTTATAAATTACACTTTTCTGTACATTCATTCCAGCCTGAATAATTTAAATTTAAGAAATTATTTGAACTAATAAAATTCGTGTGGGTTAAAAAAATAATTATTTAAAAATAATACCTTTTTCTATTCACACCAACAACAACAAAAAATACTATCTGAATTTGACTACGTTCAGATGTGAACAAGAATGTTTTGATTTGGAAATGTCAAAAATAAAAGAATTTCGCATTATTTTCACATTTATTAACCATGTATGATTGGTCAACGACACGGAAATTAGATCATTCTATGGAAGGAATCATCCCAATTACGGTAGCATGTTTAAATAATTTCCAATTTTACGATACTTCTAACAGCAATTTACAGCAAATGTGTCACTTTCAACTTGTTTAACCTAAATATCACCTGATCATTAGGTTTATAATTTAAATTAATATTTATTATGATTTTTGATATATGTACAGCGGCGCACTAGGTCGGCGAAAATAGCAACGACTGCTACTCCACAGGGCTACAATACACACTCATGCATGCATACACACAGTTACACAATTCGATTACACGGTTGTAGGTGGTTTGACTTCTTTGTTGACTACATAAAAATGGTACTTATTTCCAAAGAGACCCCAAACAACGGCAATGTTCTCGATGATAATATTAAATGGAATCGTAAGTAATGCTCCCACGATAAAAATTATCAGTCGACTCAGACCCATACGGTGAAGTGAGAAGGACTTGATCACACCGAACACGTACATGTAAATGTTCATGGCGCCAATGAAGGCACAGAGGAAGTCCAGCAGTGGTGTACAAGGAATCGGAGCCAAATACGCCAATACGATGTTCGAGGTGCTCAACGGCAGCGTCACCCACGAGTACAATGAGATCGTTAATAAAATTTTCTTCTCCCACTGTATTGCCTTCGAGTGGACCACAAGATAAATTCCCTGCAACCAGAACAACATCATCAATCACTTCTACTGTTTTCCTGCTAGTAAATCCACCATTAATGCGCTAAGTTAGACTTAAAGGGATAACTTGGTCATTAGAGCAATTCAATTTAAATCTGCCTTAAAATTAGCGCATGGTGAGGATGGAACATAATGATGTAATTAAGTAGGGGAATATATTTTGCAAGCGGTAAATAGCCCAATGGGAGCAAG
Source organism: Ptenothrix huangshanensis (assembly GCA_036851915.1). Lineage (NCBI taxonomy): Eukaryota > Metazoa > Arthropoda > Collembola > Symphypleona > Dicyrtomidae > Ptenothrix > Ptenothrix huangshanensis. The sequence continues at coordinate 7,858 of JAAXYX010001399.1, read as the reverse complement.
TAATTCCAAAGAGTGTATAATCCCGCAAGGGGCAAAAAGTTCACGAGACAAATAGTCGAAGGCGATTTCCAAAAGTTCATATTCTTCAGAGCAAAACATCTTAGGGGGCAAATCAACTGAGAGGGGCGTATATCATAGATGCTAAACGATGTTTTTCCAATTACCTGCATCCATCGTTTCCGTTGCTGTAGGAAATCCCACATGGTGAAAGGTGATTTCTCCCACATTTCTCCTTCGATGAAATTGAACGTATAGCCTTCTGCATAAGCCTTCATGCCGAAGAAACAGTCTTCTGCTACCGATCCATCCGGTCCATTGTCAAACGTGATTTTTCGCTCTGCTCCAACCTAAAATAAAACAATTTATCGGTCGATAATGCAGCATGTACGGTTTAATTTAAATAATGGTACATCCCGAAACCATGTATGGTAACAAAAACATGAAGCCTTGGTATTTGATTTAAGAATGCCTAGAGAAAGAAATTACCTGGGTGACCACATAAGATCCTTTCCAAGAAAAGTAAGGTTTGTGAAACAAGTAGAACTGAGCCCTAACTTTCCCCATGTCATCAGCCACGCGAAAACTGTCAGCTAAGGTTGTCATCCAATTCACCACCTAGCATTTTTTAATCACACATTATCTCACAATGAACACCGACGTCATACATACTTAATCACTGATGATAAGCACACTTGTCATCACTGCGTGGATCAAAAACAGTAATTGATTCCCCGGTGAGAACATGCTGAATGAGACATGAGATAGTACTTGTGGAAATAAGTTTGTGCTAAATAACGTAGATAATACTTGGATTGCAGGCACATGCAAAGATTCCACAACAACAACTCAAACAACAAATGCAACACGCGAAAGCGAAACAAAATCGACCCTTAATAGGATGAAAAAGATTTGCAACGTGAATCATATTCAATATTACTCAACCTGATCATTTGCATAGGTGATAACCCCTTGTCCAAACTGATGCTTCCCATCGAGAACGAAGTTTAGGATGCCACGGATAGAGTTTTCCGTGAGAATAGTTTCCTCGTCAAGATGAACGATCCAGTCGGTGTCTGAATATATGTTGACATCATCCTCAAGACAGTACTGGAGAGCTCGTGCTTTAAACAAGGCACCACTTTTGGTCACATAAGTGGAAGGAACCACAACTTCCCTAACACGAGAGAAATCTTTCAGACCCGGTATGAGTCTATCAGTCACTACTTCGATGATGAAACTCTCGACGCCTACATCTAGACAGATATTTAAATTACGAATCACATTTCTTTTGACCAAGTCTGGAAAGTCCCCCCTGGTCACTACACGAATACACAAAAAAGGCGCCAACAATGGTGACCCCTTCAGTACTATTTTCTCCGGAAAAGCATTATACAGGGTTAGACCCAGAACATTAAAAAGCACTTGAGGAAGTGCTAGGAATGTCAACAATCGCAAAATGTATAGAAGTAACGTTAAAGGTACACCATAAACTATCCAAGGGTCAATTTCTTCAGGTTTTTCCCCAAAACTTAGTCCCCCCGCCAAAATTTCAAATGAGATCACTATTATGGCCAACAGTAGACAGTGCAGTAAATGTTTTGTTCGACTTGAGACCATTTTTCTCTTGTTCTCAACTAATTTTGAGCCCAATTTATGCACTGCCTAGCGTCCGCCCTTTTTTTTAGAAGTAACACTGAAAACTTACAAACTGGAACTGAACCAACTGGCCGGTCTGATTCTATTGCTATGGGTTTTTCGCTCGTTAATGTTCTCCTTTTTGCTTTTCCCTTCCTTGACTAGTGTCTAGTAGCGGCTCCACCCATACTTGCGCGTAAGCCTTCACTATTACTGCACGATCCCTTTTTACCCACAGTCACACACACACCAACATCTCTACTCACAAACTCACAATCCAGCACTAACAAGTACAACCCAGACACTCTTCTCCCAGCCAAACTGCCTCCATGCCCTCCATCACACTCCCTACATACATACCTACACGCACACACTGCACCAAAATTCCCTCCTAATGCATGCATAACTATGAAATCATCACAGTCACTGCTCTTTGCTCAATACAATTCCAAGTACGTATGTACGCCTAACCCGTCAATCATTTTCAGCTGCGATTCACAGCCAAGCCACTCTGTCTCCTTCCACATCTCGGCGTCAGCCTCACATTCATTTACATTATTCCTCCCCGCTGATTCATCCACTCATCTCCAAAATCAAGTAAATACAAAGTCGACAACTCCAACACCTTCCGCCTCCAAATATTCTATTTGTATTTCCTTACAGCCCTAGTCCTCATTGTTTACTTTAAATATATATCTCACTCTCTCTCCACGTCCACATAGTAGCCTCATTGGTCCTCGTCTAACGTCTAAAACTCTCCTCGTCACACCTAAAATATCAAAGTCCATCAAAAACGAATCTTGATCAATGAAATGCGTTTTAGAAATACTCATCAGATGCGTATAAGATGTGCTTCATATGAATCCTAACTGCATTTAAATTATACCAAGTGGGGTTATAGCCTTTTGGCACTTTAAATGCGCTGCGCGTGCGCGCGTTGCAGCGCTTTGGATTTTAGTCGGTGTGTATCGCATTCGCATTCGCAAGTCGTATAGTGTGGAATGTGGCATGCCGTTTGAGCAATGTTCAATGTAATAAATGCATACAAAGGTACTACGATAAATTACTATATATTATTATTACAATGGGTGTAAACCCGATGATCCGATTGCTTCAAACATTCAGTTAAACTTCTTCGTGCTTTCGTCCCATTTCCACACTACAGACTACTAAAGAGAGAAAAAGAGAGGTGTAAAAACTGCGGGTAGGATTAGGATGTAGGTATATGATGTATGTATGTAGATAGATACTTAATTCACATTTTTTCATGAAGTTGAAGCCTGAACAATAAAAATAATGATGCTACAAAATAAAAATAAATTAGCTACATATGATTATATCAAAAGGTTATAAATCTTCCTCTCTTAAGTACTCTCTTTATTACTCCAGACATCCAAGTTACTAAATTTAGTCAATGGTACTGAATCAATGAATACCACAGTTGTAGCAAAATATGTCTTTCAAAGCTATTCACAAGCTTATAAATTAGGATACTCACAGTAGGACATTTGAATTATGAATGTAAACATATTTTATATTGACTATTAAGACTACTTAAAAATTCAATAAATCCGCGTACGCGTTCACACTGCTACTTAACATTAATTACATGTACTCATGATACGAAAAGTGTTTCTCAAAATAACTAATAAATATAACTAAATAGACATCATTTTCTGCTATGCTATAGGTGGTCGTCTCTGTTAGGCATTAAGGTTCCCACATCTGTTAGAGGCCAAACTCTGAGGAGAGCTCTACCTAAAAATATAAAATCACAGTATTATAGTACAAGCATAATTAACATCTACTTAGGTATGTATATTGCTCATCGCACCATGCTCCGTAAGTGTGATGTAAGTACATTCGCTTATAAAATTCAGTAGCTCAAAGAGTCATTTTTTATAAGCTAACGTTATTACCTCTAATAAGACCCACAGGGATAGGGCCGTATGACCGTGAGTCCGTTGAGTTATATACGTTATCACCTAAATTAATACAGATTTAACATGAATCACAATAGCAGTAGTCACTATAATATTTGACTATGTCGTTGCACTTTATTATCTAATCTCTATTTCAAATTTATCTTATTTTACTAATTATCTTTGTTTTAAGTATGTCAATGATGATTTAAGCATGAATAAAGCTTTTATATATTGCGACACATCCTCGTTTGGCCAGTTTTACAAAATGGAAAGTAATTATCACCAGTTTTGGCATGCCTCAGCTACTGATATAAACCTTGTGAAAGCCTTTTCTTTTGCTATTTTACTATCTCTATCTCTGCTGTTGATTTCCATAGAATTTTGATGACTGGGAAACTGAGAATTTTGTATAACTTTTTCCAAACTTGCTGCACCAATCGCGATTAAAATGTTGAAAGATTTTTCGAGAAATCAAAATACACTTTTATGCCTTAAGGCTCATTTCCACTTCACTTTAGCTGCGAAGTTAAAGTGAAAGTACAACTTTGTTGTCGTAGTCAACATTAGGCAACTATGGCTACAAAGTAGTACTTTAACTTTAACTTGGACGGTAAAGTGAAGTCAAAATGAGCCTTTAGTAGTATTAAGTAGTATTAACATGCTCTCATAACGTGGCTTATATAGGCAGTAAGTTTAGTAGTCAGTAGCAGTAGCAAAATATTTTGAGTTGGGAGTTAATGCATTGCAGGATTATGTTTGTTTGAGGCGGAAACTCCTTGCAGTACTTTTTTTATCAGTTCTATTTCTCAATAGAGGTATACCCTGGTTAACTCGTTGTACTTGCACAAATGTAAAAATTACTATGGAGATGTACATTTTCCCATAAATCCCATAAGAATATGGCAGGTTTGAAATTTCAAATAATATTTTAAAATTTGAAATTCTCCATATGATTAACAACAAACAGTTGTCCAAGTTTACATACTTAGGTATTTACGCTTTATTCTTCTACTTTTTGAATTGTTTACAATTCGCACTGTTCAGTAAAAACTATACCTGTAGACATTGTCGAAAATATTAACTGAGAATCATTAAAATTATTCTTTGCACGACAGACCTCCCTGAAGACACTACAGATGCTTACCTAAATATGACTAAAAGGGTTCCGAAATACAAACTTTTTTAGTTGGGTACTGAATACGTTAGTCGTAATGGGACTTACATATTAGTTACCTACATATACAAATAAGTTATAAATTAACTAAACAATCCCGAGCAAATCTAAACGTCTATTAAATGAAAACTGATTCTGTATTTACCATACAAAAATAAAATACCGAATTACATTACATATCGTAATTGCACATAAAATATTTAGGATTGTCAACGACGACATTTCAGGTAATTGGTGAAAAGTGCATTTTAACCGATGAAAATAATCCCACCCAATTATAAGGGTCGAATTTCTTGTACTTTCAAGAGCAATGACTTTCGTTTCTCCTGGTTCAATTGTAGGAGATAAAAACTGCAGGTTTCAAATCGACATAACTGTTAACGATTACAATTCTTTCACATTAAATTATGTAGGTTCCTTGCATTAAACCCAAATCATAAACTCATGCAATGTTTGCATGTTCTACACACAGATAAACCCAAATTACTGATGTTCAAAACAAGTCATAAATCCGAAATTCATTAAATTCCTGATTAGTTAAAAACAGTCTTGAATTTGGGCAGCATATACATAGGTAGCTACTCCTAGTAAAACTCTATATGGTACGAACTTGATATGATGAGAGACTTGTTAGGGTACAGAGTGACCTCAGTCATAAGTTTTTCTTAAACCACCACAATTAACCCTTCAAGTTTAGGGTCAGGTGATGCCCATTTTGGTTATTATAAAGGGCTATAGTTTTTTGGCATTGCAAGTAAAATTCCCCAGCTTAGAATTTCGAGTCCTTAGATAGGTTTCGTAAAGTCGTCTAACTTCGTTACGTGTCCTAGCCGTGGCAGTGTTTACGGAACAATTTTCATCTCCAGCTATATTCTACATATGTACAGACACTTTACAACACAACGTATATCAATGTACGGTGTGTTGTAAAGTGTTTTTCCCTTTCACATGCGAAAGGGAAAAATCATATAGAATATGATTACTCAATGATTCATCTCAAAATATGATAAAGTACAGGTACGATTTTTCCAAGGAATTGTTGTCCAAGGAATCTTGACTTGATATACTAAACCCGATATTAATGAGAAGCATACGAAATTGTAGCGTATCTTCTTACAAGAGGAAGCCGCTAAAGATAGTCTGCTTCCTTGTTTAGCCAAGCCAAACCCTATGCTTAAGCATTACGATGGCCGAAGAGAAAGTCATTATTTACAATGATAGCCGGGGCTCTAATTAGAAGCTAAACGGTATTTATATACCTACTATTTTCTTTCTTTCTGGATGTAAAGATAGTCCTTAAAATCGATCAATAACCCGATCACCCTGCCTGCCAATGTTACGACCCTTGTTTACTCTTCAGTTAAACATTGACGATCTTTCATTAACGGGGTAAGGTGGGACTTTTCGTAACTTTGGCAACCTAAGTTAATGACCAGGTGCCGAAGTTACAAACCTGGTGAAGTAATTTTGGCAGGAGTCTTCATCCACATGTCTGGGGAAGGCAACTTTATTGTTTAAAAAACTTTTAGTCATCACTCACCCATAATTACGTACCTGCATATATTTTTGATGAATATTTGAATTTATGGGTATAGAATTACACCTGTTCAAAGGTGGAAACCTTCCTATGCTACGAGACTACGTTTATCTTGATGGTAAATTAACGGGTAATTCAAAACTGGCCAAAATAAGATGGTTCCCGTGGGAAATCGTGACTACAGAGATATGACATGACTCACCCTCAATCCATACATATCCTTTGGGAATCTGTAAGAGATAAACATCAACATTAGATTCGGACGACAAATAACTATATATGCATTACCATAACCAATAATAAATAAAAAGTTCCCGCGCGTCCGGCGGCGTGGCTGCTGTTGATGTGCCGTGAATAACAAAATTTTATTTAACTTTCTGTCATCTGGGTCTGTATTTACGTACGCCTTTCTGACGAATACAAAAAAATAGAATAGAATTTGACAAAAAATAGAATACCTAAATAAACCAATTACCAAAAATGTATATGTATTAACAATCATAACAGAGCCAATTACGGTAAAACTTCAAATAAGAGCCGCCCTCTAAAGATCTCCTTGTTTAGCTGGGCAAAATCCAATGCGTAAGCATTAGGTTGGCCGGGAAGAAAGTCAATATTTACAATGATAACCGGGCTCTTATTAGAAGCTTTACGGTAGGTAGATGACGTAATATTATGCTGCGGACGAGTAATTAAAGAAAAGTAGCTTTAAGAGGAAAATACGCATTACCAGCAATATATGTACATATTAATTTTTGCATTTTAAACTTTTCCGGCTGTGTCAGCAGAATTATCAGTAGTGGATCTAAACATCTCTAATGAATGCAAATTTTGAAATGTTAAAATGATTTAATACTTCTATGAGTGAAACATAGTAACTTACTTCCGTAAGAGATCCATCTGGCTGAACAACCTGGTCACCCGCAATTCCGACTACACGTTTGCAGATAAATTGCCTAGGATTTGAGGGAGATCTAGATACAACTATTTCATTCCTAGCTATGCGACCGTATTGCGGAGTTATGTGTTCAGTCTGTAATTTACAAGAAACGAGTACACTGATTATAGTTCATATTCACAAGTAAAATGTAAATGTAAGTAGCACAAGCTCCCATTTGTTGAGTAAAATCCCGTCGACCACTTTCTTTGGCAGAATATAATTTTTCAGAACAATGTGTATTCCAGTCAATAGTGTATACAATTTTCTGAAAATCAATGGTTAAGCGGTGGAGCATGACCTATTACAAGTCACTGTTTTCATAAATTATCTTAAAATTTCAGATCAAGCGTGAGTGGGAAAATATGCACAAGCGGAATTAAGCTACCGTAATGACGCGTCATTTAAGTTTGCAAATATCAATTATGCTACAAACTAAATTAGAACTGTAGACAATGGACGAAACAAGTATGTAATAAGTACCCAGAAGATACATAGAGTTAAATAGGGTAGGGACGGCTAATTGTGATTTCCGAGTAATTGTGAACAGTCCTGGGCGGGTAATTGTGAACAGTCCTGGGCGGGTAATTGTGAACAGTCCTGGGCGGGTAATTGTGAACAGTCCTGGGCGGGTAATTGTGAACAGTCCT
>JAAXYX010001398.1:0-23386 GCA_036851915.1 Ptenothrix huangshanensis | reverse complement strand
TTTTCTTACTAACGACAAAAAGCGATCTGGAGGTTTTCTTATTAGCGACAAACTTCAATCTGGAGGTTTTCTTACTAACGGCAAAGTTCAATCTGGAGGTTTTCCATATTCACCGACGATATTAAAGCTCCTAGCGGTCAGGGTTCATTTTCCGTGTTAAACAATGTAAGGATTACTGATATGTCATATCGAATTTGTGGCTCGAATGGGTATAATTTCAAATGAATTTTCATTGTAATTTCGAGGCTCATTTCGCTATTATGTATGTTACATAATAAGGTATTCAACAAGTTTCAGCACAACAATCTGAGTGCTTATGTATGTAATTACTCATCATTTTTACACCAATCGATTAATGCGATTGCAAGCGCAATTGGGGTCCGATCTGCCTTAAACTTTGCACGGAGGCTTGGATTGCGTGGAAAAGAAGTCCAATTGCTTCTACTGACTAATTCTTAGATGCCAAAACAATATCAAGTTAGGCACATAGTACGACAACAAGTGTATTATGGGAACAGTCAAGCCAAGAATTGCAATAGGGTATACATACAATGTAAGAAAGGATAGCGGATGCCTATAAGCTAGTAATTAAAAAAATACAGAACCTTCTTTAAGATTTCTAAGAAAAGACAGTATTTTTAATTTACACGAAAACGACGCATTTTTTTAATTTAAACGAAAAAGACGCGATTTTATGGATAATTGACACTAGATAATAGATGCAGTTTTTTAAATTTTATACTGGATGAGATCAAGTTTTATTATCAAAACCTACACTAGGAAAAAAGCTACAACTACTGTTTGCAAAAGCTTACACTGAACATAATCGACTTTAGTAATTTGGCCTACGCTTAAAAAAATTCTGGTTACGCTACTGACGATGAGTGAAGCACAAAACTAAAAACCATAGTAATATGTATTTATTTGCTTAAATATCAAATTGTCATTAAACTATTCATAGAAATGTTATAACTTTACCTAATATCTTCGCTTCTAGGTTTTGATTGCTTTGTCTCACTGTTATGTAGGATACATTAAATTCAGCTTATTAAAGCACCATGAAGAATAAAAGTAAAATACAGTTCATCTTTTACCGTTTTTTCTATTTTCTGCATCATTTATGTATCATCACTTACAATCGTTCCTCAAATTTTCCATCTTGTATATTAAGTTTTTTATCCGTCTTCCTTCTTCACCCGCAGCGTCGTTAATGGCATAAACATCTTTTGATGGATAACAGAAACCTTCATCAGGGTACATCAAATTAAATTCATTAAGACGATTAGTGGACGACAAAGAATAATTTTCGAGGCAGATTTGAGCCTGTGCCATTCAGACTAGCAAGTGCAATCATTTTTAGCACATCAGTAAGTACTGGGCTTATGTGATCGCGTTTTTAAGCAAGTGGTTTGAATGCGATTGCGATAGCGGTCGCAATTGGAGTCCAATCTGCACCATACCTCGGTCCGAAGTATGGTGAAGGAAGATAATCCTTGCATCCTTGTAGATACTTGCATTATGTATCTGTGGGAGAAAGTTTATTACTGTCATCCGAAAATCTGCGGGTGGAGTTTTTTGGCATTGGCATTGGTCGCTAACATTACGTTGATTTTCAAGCTTTTCATAAAAACGGAAATTGATTTGGAAGTAACATGTTTTCATGCTGTATATTTTGAATGTAAATATTTTCCTTCAACATTTTTTGAATTCAAAAGAATGGGAATATAAAGAACATCAAGGTAGCTAGGTGAGCTTTTGAAAAAATGGAGGGTGGAGGCTACCTTGAAAAAACACATTTGTTGTGTTGTACGGAACTCCAGCCACCTTTGACTAGACTACAGCCTACAGTTAAGCATCAAGGTGGCTGGACTGTTCGCGGTCGAAATAGGTAGGGTTCATCAGAGCATAATTTCCCAATGGCTAATTAACTACAGTGAAACTTCGTTATAACGACAGCCGGTATAACATCATTTTTCTTATAACGACACAAATGATCATCCCCATCAAAAAGCCTATTCCTTCCCATGTTAAATTTGCAGTTATAACGTCACTTTTTAATGTCGATAGAAATCCAGTTTACCGTGTAATGATTACTGTACAATTTATTACAATTACAGTGGATTCTTCCTAGTGACATCTCAAGGGACCGAGGATTGGATGTCACTGTAGTAAGATTGTCACTATAAAAAGGGTACCATAATGACATCGAGAATATTCAAGTACCGCTTTCTTTTCAGTGCCGCCAATAACTGTGCGTTTGAAAATAAAGCTTATTTACGTTTGGTAACAAAAGCCTTTACATTTCGATGCTAACAAAAAATACGGTATTTGTTGCGAATTATTGCAAAAAGTTGGTCTTTTTATTGTCAAGGTGGAGCTTAAAAGTCATTGAAATTTTGAATGTCACTATTTAGAAGGTCAATATGCGAGGATTTCGTGTAAAGGGGTTGAAAATCATGTCATTATAAAAAAGTCACTATAGCCAATGAGTTTCCATGCATTTCCATAGGCGTTTTGCCGGGGACCCATGACCCATTAACATGTCACTATAACTAGAATGCCACTATAAGCGGTGCCACTATAGGAAAACTCCACTGTAATGTGAAACGCATGGTAAATAGTTGCAGCAGTCACAATTTTTTGGTCTTTTTCATAAGATATTGCAGGTTCTTGTAAAACCAAACACGTTACTTTTCCGTACAGTATTGGAAATCTTACATCTAACTTACAACATAATAACTAACTAACATAATAATGTAGATACAACTTCCTTCGATTACCGTCGATCACACTGAATTGAGAATCACGATTTAATTTTTACATGCCTTTTAAATTATTGGATTATTTAAAAAAACATATTATATGTAGTACTAAACTAATTAAACGGAAGAACGCAATCATAAATAAAAGCCAAAGCTATAGAAAAAAATAAGCACCTATCCGCATGTTTTTATTCTTTCAGTTTTGATTTACAGTGGAGTTTCGTTATAGTGACTTCTCAAGGGACCGCGCATTTTATGTCATTAAAGTAAAATTGTCACTATAGCGATTTTATTGACATAAGGTCACTATAAAAAGTGCACAATAATAGCATCAAAAATTTTCGAACATCGCCTTATTTTTACGGGCGCCAATACTTTCGTGTTTGAAAATAATACTCAATTACAGTCATAAGTCAAAATACTTGGATTATGGTTTAGAAACAATCGCGCATTTGTTGCGAATTAATGCAAAAGTTATTTTTTCTCGCGGTGGAGCTCAAACGTCAGAAAAATTTTGGATGTCATTATAAAAAGGTCAATATGCAGGGATTTGGTGTGAAGGGGATCGAAAATCATGTCATTATAGTATAATAATGTCCCTATAAACATATCACTGCAGTAGTGAAGTTCCTATGCATTAACATAGGCATTTTGCCGGGGACGTATTGACATAACTTTATAATAAGAATATCACTATAAACGGTATCGCTATATGCAGATTCCAGTGTATTCAAATGCCTCCTTACACTAATGGCAAAACTAGAATACATAAATGCAAAGTTAGCCAGATTGTTGAACTGGACCTCTACACTGTAAAAAATAAGATGCACTCGAGATTATACTAAATAGCTGTGTAGGTTTTCAGCGTTTTAGATGCATTTCATTGCATCTTGAAGATGCTTTCCAGATGCACTCAAAAATCTTTCAAGATTATATTAAATAGCTGTAGGTTTTCAGCGTTTTAGATGTATTTTTCCTTGTTTTAAGATTTTTAATTTTTACAGTGTACCTGCCATGATTGTTGGTTCTGTGGCTTTTTAGGATGGTCAAGTCTTCTCACGTAAGCCGAGTGGAATGAAAATGAGGGTAAGCAATTGCGTCAAGGAAAATAATTTAAATTTAATTTGGGCGGAAATATGGCAGTAAATTCAATGTAAAGTAAATATACTTATAATTTCAAAATTTTAATTTTTAATTTAAATTTTAAAAAATTGATGCATTTCAATGGGTTTTGATTATGTGAGACAGAAATTTGGAATTCGAATTTCTGTGCTGGACGAGACACTATTTGAGGTCGGGTGCTGGTTGCAAAACTTTCAATAATAATTTATTGTCTAATTCCGGCTACTAATTTGGTTGGGTTTGGGTGTGGGTGCTCGAATGGAAATTAATCAAAACCGAATTTCATCTTCTGCAGTGAGAATTTTTTTCAAATCGTTGTTGTAGCTTGTCTGTATAATTTGATTTTTCAGCAGAGCAAATCGATGGCTGCTTGCCCCCTCTGTAGGTAGCCAATCAATCAGTCTGCCAGTTAAATTCCATTTTCAAAAATTTCAATTACAGCAAATTATTGATTCGGAAGTTTGTTGATTCTAAAATATCTAAAACCTAAATATCGCTGTACTCCGTTCTTATGGAGTCCGTCAGCAGGCCATTTACATACAAACCAACCAGAAAATGACGAGGCTGCTGTGGTCGCCTACATAGACGATTATGCATGTGAAAAGATGCGACTCTACAACCTTGTTTCAGCTCAAAACGATCAAGACACCAGAACGAATGCATTACATCCTCTCGACCCGAGATTGCTCACTATATACCTACACCTACCTACATTAAATATATGTGGTGGTAATGAAACATGACAATGTTTTCAATTTTTTATCCCGTCTAGCTACATGCATACAGTGTATGTAGCTAGGCGGGTTTCGAATATCTGTAAAAGCGGGCTGTTCGGTAAAATTTTCTAGAATCGCTACTGACTTTTCCGCATTTATACTGAAGAAAATTGTAATTACATAAGATACCTACCTCAGCACAAACCCAAAGAGCGAGCGTTTATATGTATTACATATAGTGGAGTTGTAGCAATAAGCATGGCAATGAAAATTGGTAGCGGAGGGAGGGTAGTTGGGAAAACAAATTCCGTTCCCTTCATTTAACTTTTACAAACACACATTTGATGGTTTTAGCAAAAATATTTACGAATTTATAGGGGTTCGCGGGCAGCAGTACAGACTTTTTACTAACGCCACCTAAACGTACTCCCAAACCTCTAGCAGCAATCTCGGTTGTAGTTGGGTCATTTGTGTAACAAATCTGTAAAGGAAAGGTCATTTCTAATTCTTGCTATTTTTACTAAATTTTGCTAGACGGGTTGTTTTCTTGAACGTGAATGTATAATTAATTATGCCATGTAGATATCAGGCAACCCTCTAGAAAATTTCCGCCCTGTTGTTGAGGGCGCTGCACCCTTCAAGCCTACCTGCTGCCTGACACAAAAAGTAATACCGTGAAACTTCGTTATAACGACAGCCGATATAACATCATTTTCCCTATAACGACACATGTAACCGTCCCCGTCAAAAAACCTGTGCCTTCCCATGTTTTTGCAGTTATAACGTCACTTTTTATAACGACATTCTCGCCACACCGTCATGCTGCAGAAGAAAAAAAAGGATTTGTGGTCATAATAGACTATTATGGATATAGATATGCAAAGCGTAAAAAAACGATTTGTAGATTACGCGCGTAAATACGACAGGCTCACAAAATATCAGAATCAGAAAGCACCAACTGCCAACTGGTAAGTTTTTCATGGTGATTCTGCACATTCATTTTTCTCGCTTTACTCACGAGCACTTGTCACCACCTTGTTACTCAGGATTGCCCTGAAGCTTTTTTTACGTTTATATCTCGTCAAAAAACGTAGAATGGCTTAAGAACACCATGCGCACTCGAAATTTTGTTCACCCAAGAAAAATAGTGAAAATTTACATTTTGACCCAAAACCCGAAAACTGCCATTTCCCGCTGAAATAACCGCGTAACATTCAATGACCAAAGGTACATACATCGAGTTTTTTCATTTTTTGGAAAACATTGTTCTACCATTTTGTCATACATGCATGTTTAGCATGAAAAAAAATCACTTGCTATCAATGCTAATCACATGCTAGGTTTTTAATACATTCTATCAGTTTCTCGAATTTTGGAACTACATACTATCAGCCTTAAATACAGGCGTAATTCACAAGCAAGCGTACCCGAGCATTACATTTGCTTTTGCTAATGCAAACAAATCCTCATGTCGTAAAAAATGCAAAACGTTTTTCATTTGAGCTAATACGTTTGATAGCCTGAGACTACGTGGTGGTGGTGATACACTACGAGCGATTACATACTATGTACAAAATACGTGATCTGTCCTAGTATCTGCACAAGCACGCACTACGGCGATCAGCATCTTTTAAAATTATAATTACAAAATGTCTTTATGACGGTTTTTTGGATTGTGAAAAGCTCATTACTGACCACTTTATGGATTGTGTAAAACGTTTTGGTAGCGGTTTTTCAAATTGCTCAATCGTTCTTAATCCCATTTACTGGTTTTTAAAAGTCGTCATTTCGCATTTTTAAAATCAGTCGTTAAAATATTGTGCATATTATGAAAAAATCAACGATTAGAAACTCATTTTATTAGTCGTCATATTATTTACACCAAAGGATATTTTACATTTTTTAAAAATTGTTAAGACGTTTTGCACATTTTTGAAAATTGTCTTTAGAACGTTTTTAAAAATCGTTATGACCACGTTTTGCTTATAGGTAATTAAGAACCTTCTTTCGAACGTTTTGATCACATCAAAAAGTTGTCATTGGGACGTTTTGCACATTTTTAAATATCCTCATTTGGACGTTTGGCTCATTTTTAAAAATCGTTATTACGACGTTTTGCTTATATTTAAAAATCTTCATTAGAACGTTTTGCACACATCAAAACGTTGTCATTAGGACGTTTTCACCATTTTTAAATAGCGTCATTTAGACGTTTGGCTCATTTTTAAAAATCTTTATTACGACGTTTTGCTTGTATTTTAAAAATAGTCAAAACGTCCAAATGACAATTTTTAAAAATGAGCCAAACATTCTAATAACGATATTTATAAATTAACAAAACGTCCTAATGGTAACTTTGTGATATTTCAATGATCAAAACGTTCTAAAGAAGGTTTTAAATTCCTTCTTTAGAACGTTTTGATCATATCACAAAGTTACCATTAGGACGTTTGATAATTTATAAATATCGTCGTTAGAATGTTTGGCTCATTTTTAAAAATTGCCATTTGGACGTTTTGACTATTTTAAAAAATCTTCATTAAAACGTTTTGACCACATCGCATAGTTAACATTACGACGTTTTGCTTATATTTGAAAATCGTCATTAGAACGTTTAGATCATATTTAAAATTCGCCAATAAGACGTTGAACAATTAAAGTCATAATTAAACATTTCACAATCTGAAACGCCGTCATAAGAACATTTTGTATTTGAAGAGATGTCTATTTCGCCGTGGTGCGTGGCCATAGTAAAGCAAATCACGCGTCTCGTTCGTAGTATGCAATAGCTCGTGGTGTAATTATTATAAATTGTGGAGATCAGGTGCTCTTGCTTGTGAATTACGCCTGTATTTAAGGCTGATAGTATGTAGTTTCAAAATTCGAGAAACTGATAGAATGTATTAAAAACCTAGCATTGTTGCTCAAAAGTGATAAAAGTGATTTTTTTCATGTTAAACATGCATGTATGACAAAATGGTAGAACAATGTTTTCCAAAAAATGAAAAAACTCGATGTTCCTTTGGTCATTGAATGTTACGTGGTTATTTCAGCAGGAAAATGGCAGTTTTCGTGTTTTGGGTCAAAATGTAAATCACTATTTTTCTTGGGTGAACAAAATTTCGAGTGCGCATGGTGTTCTTAAGCCATTCTACGTTTTTTGACGAGATATAAACGAAAAAAAAATTTCAGGGCAATCCTGAGTGACCATTGCTCGTCAGTTTTAATTAGGATAGTTATTTTCATTTTAAACATGGGACGTTGGGTGGATAGAATCTGACATCATTCTCTTGACACCCAAAAGGACATAATTAAATTATTTTTTGCTCAAATATTTCTAATTAAAATTATTTATGAAAAATAAATGTTTTGGCGTCTGCAAAAAAATAACAGAAGTATATGCTTCAAAAATATTGAAACTTGTGATACATCATCTCCTTTAGTAGGTGCATACAAATAAGTTCTAAATTTTTGCAATTTGTGTCAACTAGGTATTTAAAAATTGGTCTTGGAAATTCGCAATATTACCTGGGAATTTTGGTAATTTTGGGAAAATACAAGGGAATTTTGGGGAAATACCAGGGAATTTCGGGAAAATATGAGGGAGTTTAAAATGGTGGGGGTTTTTAGGGAATTTGGGAATTTATCGCTCCAGGAGGGAACTTTCAACGCTCCAGGAAGAAATCAAAGGGAATTTGTAATTAGCCATCACTAGCTGTACTGATAGCTTAAAAATAATTTTTTTAAAAATAACCGTCCTTATAGGCATCCGTACAAAATATCGGCGGGACGAGATATCGCCAAACATTTATTACTTATTTATCGACATTTTTTTAAAGAGCATCCAATTGTTCGCGCACATATTTTACAAGTTTGTACAATATACTAGGTAGTTTAAATTTTTCGTGTCCATTAATTCTTACAGGACCAACGGTAAAATGGATTAATATACATCACTATTGATTTGAACAGGGGGGTCCGGTGAATGGTTAAAGTTTAAAACTATTGACGTATTTAATTGGTTCCTCTATGGATGTTTTTGTTACAGTGATTTCTGAAAGAAAATAATAAGAATCCGGTAATTTATATAGTAGTTCACATGTTCAAATAGCTTCTGATTATAACTCTTGGAATTTTAGGTTTGGATTTGTACTGATCTGAAACTGGACTGGTGTGAATGTGGGATCGAATTATTGAATACCTTTGACAATTTTATCTACCTGAAGGGGTACTGTGATCGTAGTTTTGAATGTGATTATGTGATGATGAGGTAAACTGAGAATCTCAGTCTGACTAGTGAGATGTGAGGAAATGTTTTACGTAATTATGTACCTATGTATGATGCACTATTGTACATACATAGATATGAACCTAGCCTAGTTGATACTTCATTTCGTATGAGAGTGCAGTTTCCATCTACAAGCATTCAATGAATCACCAGCATTGACTCCGTTCACAGATAGCAGCACGTCTCCCATCTAAAAAAAGTGGGTAAAAAAGTGGGTACTAAAAGTTCAAACAAATGATACGTCTCTACCTCTACCCAAATGCCCAAATAGTACATCTCAGCCCAGTTTTCTAATCATATATCCAAAACACTTGGAGACTGACTGTTGACTTGACATACAGAGTTCTTGTTGGTGTTACGTGCTACTGCTGACTTTAACTTTGGCCTCGGCTGATGAGAGGGTTTGTTTTGTTGTGGTGATTGTATTGTATCGTATCGTGACTACTTCTTTATCAAGTGCAGCAAGTGCAGTTTCTTCTGATTCTTCGACTTGTTCGTCGTCGAAGGTTCATCTCTACAGCTCTCGGACCTGACCTGAAATTGACATTGGTCTGGCTCTGGTCTACGCAATTAACTCTCGCATTCGCCTGCATCGTTCCAATTTTCCAGCTCATTTCGTATTTTTGTCCATTGATTTATTTTTTCATGCTGACTGTGGCTGTACTGTACTGTAGATCTGGTCATACGCTTCTAAATCTTTTTACGATACAGGATACGCGTTTGCTGGATGCAGATTCGACGAAAAACGAAAACAAAAACATTACATTACCTTTCGCTATCAAAAACAACTTCGAAGTAAACATCTACTCCCATCGATTTTGATTGAACACAGGCAGGCAGTCCCGTACCCATCCTGTCCGTCGACGTCGTCATCGTCATCGTCCGTAGTTGACCTTCATCTGTAGTCTGTAGTAACAAAAAGTGAGAGAAAAAGGAAACAACAGACAACAGTATAGTGTTCTATCTACTTTCTACTATTATATTGGTGAATTTTCTTCTCTTTTGATCGTATCTTGGTCTTCTATCACCGATGATAGAATGATATTGTTTGTATCACATCACTCATTGACGATACGAATTCAATTACGAGTCAAGTGCCCAATGCAATGAGCGCTGAATGTCGAGACAGTAAGCTACAGCATCGAAATCTAATCACATTTCGTTATTCGACAAACAAAACATCCGTTGACCATATGAATACTGAACGTTTTCTTTAGTCACAAATATCAATATTACTGATACTAGCGATTCATTACTGTTAGTCATTAGTATTAGCTCAAAAATCTTAAAATTAGTATTTATGATTTAACTGATTTTCTGTTACGCAGCTGAACTTGAAGTTGTCTCAATTATTCCATACAAGCATCCGACTTTCAAGAAAATCAAATCGTCTGTGTTACTGTGCTCTGTACTTCTCAGGAAATATTAATTGAGAAACAGGTAAAATTTGTTCGGAGAATTGTTTGATTCTCGAAGTTAAACGTTTTCGATTATAGTACTAGTAGTGTTACTTCATCAAGTTAGAAAGTGAACAGTGAACATACAAGCTAAATCCAAAATCTAATGTGACATAATGCAGAGTTTTAGAAGGAGTGTAATGCAATAAAATCATAAATCGTAACTAACAATCACAATGCATATTGATATTGTCGATTTTTATTACGACTGACTGTAGTCATTTTTGGATTCTTTGGTAATTTTGAATTGTGATCACCAGCCACCAGCGATTAGAATTATACGATTATTCATCAGTGATCAGTGTCTGCAACGGTATCTCCTTTGCATTTGTCCACCTCTCTTTCTCTCGTTCTTAGTTGATTTGGTTTTTGGTGCTTAATCCATTTACGAAAATAACAAGATTGTAACAACCACAAGCGAACATCAGCTGATTATAGCTGGAACTATAGTCATCAAGAAATTTCTTCTAACAATCTGTGAGTTTGTGTCTCATCTGCAGTCAATGTGCTCCATTACAAACAGTTTCAAGAATTTTTGTCATTAATCAGTTGTCAGTTGTTATTTCGCCATACGAGATTATCTGATTCGAGAAGCTCCATGCGCTCGCTTTCGTAGGTATGTTATATTTTGTTAATTAATTAATTCTACTGCATACTTCACGTCATTTCCATTTTTCGTTCAATTTTGAATTGTTGTAATGGATATTACATGGGAGAGAATGTGTGAACATGTGGTTTTGTTGAGCTGCTTCGACGACCGTGGCCAGGTTGATGTCGAATGTTGCTGTTTATTAGTACTGTGGTTCCTTGTGTAGTGTTATGAACAGTTTGCATCGCATTCAGGTTCAGGTTCAGGAGCTTACGTAATTACTGTGTGTCTGCCTTGTCCTGTTTTTCTTTTGATCGCTGTCGCATTTTAAAAACAAAGGAAAGGCTGTTTCTTTGAGTCGAAGTTATTCGCAGGTCCCTCTAATAGTTAAATTCAAAATAATTTACTCAAACTCAAAGTATTCTAGATTTATAGCTACAGATTAAAAAAAAGTTGTTGGAATGAAGTTTAATGAACTAATTTCTGAAATCGTAACTTGCAGCCCAAAATCCTCAAGTACAAAACCAACTAAATTCCTGGTAATAACTGATGGCTAGCTTGGCTTTCCTATTGCGCATTTGTGACTGTAAATAAATCCAAATTCTCTGCGTGGAATTAATTACGTATTTTTAATTTATAATATCTATCCCTTAAATATGTATGTAGGTTGGAATTACTGGAATACACGTCTCTGTATACGTTTCTGAATTCAAAACCAAAATCTTTCGACGTTATTATTGAAATTAAGAATTAAGTGCGCTAAATAAACAAGTACATCCACACGTCATAGCTCTCCTTCCTTTGTCTTGGTTAGCATCTTGAAAATCATTTTCTTTAAACTTATTCAAACTACGTTATGTGGTAAAATTGTGTAGGTTACATTTATATCATAGTCAGTTTTCATGCCCTCACAATGCTACATAATTGCACGACAGGTTGAGTTGGATGTTGTTATTGTGCAAAAGTTGACAAGTCATACAGAAAATGAATAAAGTTGTTCAGTTTTGCAGCCACAGTTCCTCGTTCTTTCAGTCGAGATAGAGTGTAATATATGCAGTAGTGTGCTGATTGCGTTCACCTTGAAAAATGGTGTTCGTTTGTTCGCTACAGCAAAAGGTTGCATAGGTGTACGATTCTAGCAAGTATAAATTAAAATTGTTTTCTTCTCTCATTATTGATCATTTCGAGCTCGTTCTTTGTTGCTGATTTTACTGTTCATGAATTTGCGTTTTAGTATCGATGATTTTTTTAACTTTCCCTTGTGTATACTGTATTGCTTTGACTTGCATTGTATTGTATTGTATTTGGCTTTTTTGGCGTTGGTTATTGTACCATTCCAAAACTTAAACCCATAGGTTTATTGTCAGACATCGATTTTTACTCTGCTTTATCCACATCCAATGTCACAGTTAGTTTCATTCTGCTTGGTTTTGTTGCATGGCTCGATATGTAAGCAGTAAATTTTATTAGCAAATATCAGGGCCACCTAATCACACGGCAATTTACTAGAGCCCAAACCAAAACCTAAATCGAAAACCAACCCAGGTTTAACACTGAGCGTAAATTATTCAAACGCACTTGAAACGATTAAAGAGATACTTAGATTCGGGTTTCGGCCTGTTGGTGTTGGATCTGGTTCTGTTCCTGGTCTTAGTCCATGCTGAAAATTTCAATCAAATGACCTGAATCTCATCGTCAGACTTTCGTTCTGATACTCATGTTCACTCATACTTCATACCCATTTTGGGTACAACTGCAATTAATTCTTGTTAGGGCTTCTTCTTACTCTGACTCGGTTCTATTTGCTACACCGGTACTCATGTAAATACAGACACTGCGTTTTCTATCTGGATTGCACCACTTTCATGTGGGGTCATGGGCCTAGACGGTTCAGTGCTACCAATTCCAGTAACATTTTAAATAACCTCGGAGATGTGATAACAATTTAGTTACCATCGCGTTTTATAATTATGTATACTATTTTATACACTTACGTATTTCCTTGATCCCTCTTCACGTGTTTACAGAGTTTCTGATTGGGATTAATATCGTATTATAATATCGATCGAGTAATTGGCTTATCAGCAATAATATTATTTTATTTCTCTATGATCTCCCACACATTTGCTTTGCACATTAAAAAGTTTTTGACGATGGAAAAAGTTGGTTTATTTATTGGTTTAACTATAAACAAACGTAACTGGACATTTCACATTTTAAGACTACATAAATCTCGAAATTCATAATTTTTAAAGAGCAAGCTTTTTCTTGTACTTTCAAACAAAATAACTGTGGATACATAGATTCAATGATTACAACATTGTATTTTGCGTAAACGTAGTTACTGCTACTGCTAGTTATTTCGCAAATTGAATATTAGCTCCGTAGACATATAATGGCGGAAGATTGGCCGTTGAAAAAGTATGAATGACTTGTATATTTGTGTCCTTTGAAAAATGCAGATGTAAATAGGTTAATGGTCGTGAATGTTGAAGTCGAATGTGGAAGTCGAATGGCTCGCTTTCAAAATTGTATATTTAGTAAGTATTAATAGTTAAAATTTCTCACCCACGTTCTCATTCAAGTTCAAGTTGATCTTGCTGGTTTAAGGTATTAAATTAAAGTCGAGCATTCAGTAGCGTTCATTTATGACGTAGGTTAGTGATGATGCACTTTCTTTGGATCTAGCTTCTATTTATTTCCATGTGAAGCCTGTAAAGTAAAAACATAATTGTGTAGAAGATAGTAGTTAGTAGGTGTAGCTACCTATGAGCTTGGATAGTATGGGCTCTAATTATGTAGGTACTTATATTTAGGCGTAATACATATGCATTTCCACAATATACATATGTAGGTGTTTATTATTTATTGTATACATATATAAACTACTCTAGACTCAACTATGCTTATGCTAGCCAGGACTATGATTATGATACTATGATAGCATTTTACAACCCTGTCCACTGTCCGGTGCTGGTGCTAGTATGTGAGCCATTAAGGGTCGTCCATAAATTACGGGATTACTAAATGCAAATTATGCAAATATCCTCTCAAGTTCATTGCCTATGTATGTATTTCATTACGACACAATGCTATGTGCCGACGAGTGCGAGTGCAAATAATTACATGATATTTTTGGCTTATAGTGCCATCCCCGGCTTCCTTAAGACACTTTAATTGATTTCTTAATTTATGAACGACTCCGTTAAGTTGGTTCGTTTATGCTGATAGCGTAATATCGTATCGATCTTGCATCCTTGAGTGTATACATATATGCCTATGTAGGTTCGTAGGTTGTTATCACTAATTTTTTGATGTGATGAGAGATAGTTGAATTTGTTTACTCCACTATATTTTCTCCATTTGTAATTTATTATTTATTACTAATGGTATTAAGTCGTACGTCACAGCGTCACGCATTTACGCTTACTTCCCCGACATTCACTTTGGCTGTGACTTTGACCAGAAGCAATAGAATAATATGCAATGTCATGACATATTAGATCATAGTGCAGATACGTTCACATCATATGCATCACATTTTTGTTGACTGCTGCCTATACATTTTGTATCGGCTTTGTATTCATGTCAAATGACGTCTCATATTCGTCAACGTCAGCATCACAATTATCTTTGTATTCTATTTCTACGTTTTTATTCTATTTCATATCATCTCAAATATGATGTTTAGAAATCTAGATTTAGGACGAATCTGAATCTAGATTTGTACGTGAACCTGGACCACGACCAGGTTTTGGTAAAACAGTATTTGGACAGACAGTGACGTAGGTACTTCGGTGAAGACAATAATGAAGCCATTGCTCGATTCTTATCGCATGGAGCACGTATTTTATTACACTTAGTAATAGAGTTGCTTTTTGATTTTTCCACTCCCCATTTGCACAGGGAGCTTCTAAGGTTACCGTTTCATGCGTCACAACTTTTCTTTCCTGCATACACTTCCACTTCCTCCGCTCAACGATGAACGGTGAACAACTGAACGATCAAAATTGGAATTGAAAATTGTAACGGCAAACTGGAATTGAATTTAGGAGCTGCTTCTATGTGATGTGTTATGTTATGGTGAAAGAATGATTTGATTTCACGTTTGTTTATTGCAGGAGTAGGAGTATTAGTTAGACAACCCAAAAAATCCTGTTTTTCGTTTTTCAAAGTTCTTATTTATCCTGTTTTTTTTCGAAAAAAAATCCTGATTTATCCTGATATTTAAATACAATGCTGGCTGTAATACTAACATCGAAAGCTACTTATGTAACAAGTTTTGATTTTTGTATTTTTTGCGTTCCAAATAAAATTTACACAGACACTTCTGCTCCAGAAGGGCAAATTTTTAGTAAAAACAGTAGATTATATTTGGTGTAAATGATAAACAAATCTCATTATATGTAGTGTAAATTTTGCAAAGCTTCGATAATGCCGAAAAATCCTGAAAAATCCTGATATCGTCAAAAAATACTAATTTTCCTGGTTTTTCCGGACAAAAATTTGGAATTCGAAAAAACAAGCACACATTTTGTAGTAGGAACCCACTATTTTGTGCTAAATCCCTAAAAATCCTGTTTTTCATGTTTGGGTTGCTATAACTGTTAATCTTTACCGATTCGTTTGGTACAGCGCCCTTTTTGTACCCTTGCAATTCGTACCCCGACTATTCGTACCCTGACAATTTGCACCCTGACGTTTCGTCCCCTAATACAATTAGTACGCTGTCAGTTCGTACCCTCAAAATGTTTCCTCTGATGTGAACAACTCTAAAACAACAAATCAATGACGACTTCTAAATTAGTCACTCTAATTTTCATTCAAAGTAGAAGAGGTATTACAGAGTTTGTGGAGTTTGTTAAGTGAATTGGAAAATTCTTCGTAGTTAATCAAATCATATAAGTATTATTAGGTACATGTAAATGCATGAAGGTACAGTGGACGTAATACATGCATAGGGTTTCTTGTAATTTTAATGTACGTGTAGAATGAGAGCTTAATTTTATTTCGGAATCAGGTACGGTGTATTAAAGATGGAAATAATAATATTGACAAATAGAATAGCTCGTTGGTGGAGATCGAGATGAAAATTGATTTTTGTAAGACTTCAGCTGCTGCAATTATCTGTAACAATGCGTTCGTCATATGTTTTTTCGACAGTGTAATTTATTATTGACTAAATAGTTTCCAGAAAGTTCAAAGTTCCGATCCGAGTGTAGCATCATATCTATAATTGGTTGTATATCCACATACCTAATACAATTAATTAATTAATGATATTTGGCTGTATAATATGGTAGTGGAAAGGTAATATTTTTACGATTACCTTCCCAGCTCGTTTAGCATTTCGGAAATAAAATGACTTATTTTGTAATGCGTCATCTTTTCCCAATAAATTCTAGTCGCACTTTCCGAGATTGTAAGTTGTAGGAAACGACGCCTTTTTGTTTTTTAACATTTTGTCTAGTCATTTGTTCGGCTTTAGAAATGATGTGAAAATGCGGACTTCGGACTTACAAGTTTTCTTTTCTCATTCTCAGTATACAGTAGGGGAATGGGGGTTTAAATGTTCTTTACTTTTTTATACCTGGGATGACGAAGCTTTTGCTAGACTTTTGCAGTGATTTGAATTGGAAAAAGTTTTCGACTACAGTCTCAAAGCTACAAATTGAAAACGTTGCACTTTAAAGAAGTAAAAATAAAACCATGTGATTTTTCATCCAAGTCAATATTCCAGATTCCTTCAAAGAATCCTTTCCGTATGGAATGAAGTATAAAGTACATATGTATGTAACATACAAGTACAAGGAAATGGAAATAAAACTGAGGATTTAAAAAACGTTTTGTGTTGTAGGTACCTTCCTACAATCAATTCAGTTTGGACGACTTTTTGCGCAGTACATATTACTTATCGTTAGTAGGTGCATTCAACTCTTCTCAAGTTTTGATCATGACTGGTAAAGTCTTGTATTGACTTCAATTATGTACCTACAATAAATTATGACTCATGTTATGAGTACATTCAAGTTGAAGGTAGTTCATTTCTTAGCTTCTGCTTTTCATCCATCTGGACCTCCGCTCTCCTACAGATTCGTAAAAACTTTAACCTTGTGTGTAAACGAGTCGAAATTCCTGAAATGAGAAACATATCGGTATTTGGACCATAATGCCTTGCTATTGTCATCCATGAACGTTCTCCTGTCAAATTTTCACATGTTGACGACATCGGAAGCCTATGGGTATAATTACTTACCTATACTATTCATAAAGTTGACTTTTTGTTTTGAATGGCATACTTTTTTGAAAGTCAAAATTGCACATGACCGTAATGCCTCCTCATAGACTATTTCGACTATTTGAGTACGCATTTCATATTCCATCAATTACCATCTGGTGGACATGTAACTGTGCGCACTGAACAATTTGTATTATTTTGTAGCGCAGTCAAGTACTGAACACACACCAAACTTTTATTCTTTATTTCTTTTTCCGCTATCAGAAACTTTTCTACTTTGATATGAGTACAATGGTAACGGTGACGGCTTCTACAAGGGAAGGAATACAATGTTTAGAAGGAACTGTAAGAACTGTAAACTGCTACAAGGGATTTACAAATTGGAACGAAAATTTGAATATTATAGACAACATACTAAAGTTATGTGGGTATTTTCGGACTGGCAGGTGTAAAGTTTAGTACAGTTCGTCCGTATATTATGTATATAGCACTCATGTATTTATTGGTTGTAGTTTGTAGTTGAGAAATGTGGTTTTGAAGAATGAAAAAGGAGGACAGCGGTGCAACACAAGCAACCTCTGCACCACGCATATATTTACATTTGCTATACGAAAATACGTTTTTTGTCCTTCTTTTTCGAGTTTCTATCGTACACCAGAAGGGCAAATAGTGAAATGGAATTTGGATTCGGATCCAAGTTAGAAAGATGGTGGAATATTATGAATTTTTGCAATATCAGTTTAAAAGCTATGCCGTAGAAATGAGCAATTCAGTGGGAATGTATGTGGTAAATTCGCGTGTGTGCTAATCAAATTATAAACATGATTGTAGCTTGTATGGGCAATTATCCAAATTGTCTAATGTTTGTAGAAGTTTGATTCTAATGAAAAATAGGAAACTTTGCTGATTATTTTCACTGCACTGCATTGTATTCATATTTTAATTCTTTTTGGAAGGAATTTGGTTCAATGTTCATTTCACGTGAGCCCAACTTTGCTCTGAGGGTAATTTGTGATAAATTATAGAAATGTTGAGGAGAAATAAAGTAGAATTCAAAACTCACCTGCTTATCTCCCTCTTTTCCTGCACACGACTGGATAATGCTTATGTCAGGTATTTATGAGACGACGAAACTTTTCGCAATTTGCTTCCGCAATTTAAATTCCAATTCAACTCAATGCGAAATTCGAATTTTATTGTTTTTTCCTTCGCAGTTATGGGCGGTGGAAAATGAGATTGAATCATGCAAGTACACAACTAGAGGGGCATCCAAAAAGCATGCATTTTCTGCTTTAATTATTTTTGCGCATGAAACGTAACAGTAAACTTTGTTTCTGGTCTTCAAACTACACACGTTTGCAATTATAAATAATTATTCTCTTGTTCCCTGATATATTTCACGTCGTGTGAAGCCGCTATACAATACAATATGAAGAACGTCTTGGCAAAAGGAGCCTAAGTCCAACAAGGGCAGTTTTACGGGAGAGCCAAAAAACTGTCGAAAGGCTTAATACTTTCTAACGCAAATTGTCTTTTTGACGAATTTTTAAAAAATAGTTGCAATGAGCTTAAAACCGTTATTATTTTGGCTGAAGCTAACTGTGCCTATAAGGGTTCGATTTCACTAATAATCTCATTTTGCCCAAAATGGACTTAGCTCCCTTTGCCAAGATGCTCTTCATATATATAAGTACAAAGAATGTTTATGTAGCCTATGTATGTTATACTAGTAATTATTATGTGTGTGTGTGGGCATCTTCCTTTTTGGGCAAAATTTGCACGGTATGGTTTCTACACGTTTTAAATCCGTAAATCATAGTAGGTAGGTACCTATATACTTCCAGATTGGTATTGGGTGGCAAGTTTGTAGAGGTTGTTTGCGAATTTTTGAAAATGGCGAGTTCTTGTTTGCTGTAATGTTTTCCTTAGTACAAGAAAAAATCCTTTGGATGCTAAAGAATTTTGCACTTTTAATGTCATTTCTGAAACTGCAAAATCCTTATTTTTTTGAACATTTGCGAAAACTCAATTGTCTCTTATTTGTTATTTATTTATTTTTTTACGATTAAATAAGTTCCGTTGTCTATGTCATTCACTTTCAAGAAACTGGAGATAGAGCCGCTGGGGGAACTAAGCTCTTAGTTTTAAAACTCTGGCGGGACTCTATCTGTTGAGATAGATCCTATTAATTATTATTCTTTCAGTTCCTAATATAATTGAAATTAAACATCGGGCACTTCGTGCCCTTGTTTAGTTCTGAATTACTGTACGCATCTACAAAGCTGTAGCCGTAGATTACGGATTAAAGTTATTTGAGTGTGGCCTGGGCCCGCTTTTGGATTAATAATTACGTGTAGGTATGTACATAATCTTATACGATGCAATATGCAATACATAAGTTCAAGTAAAGTGAATACTGCTCTGGTATAGTAAACCGTAGTACTTTAAGGAGTAAAAACACCCAAATAAATACAGACTATAGTGGAGAGGGAGAGAGGATGAAAGAGGCAGAGAAGAAAGTAATGAATGATTGTAAGATTGTATTGTATGTAACCCTATATTCATAATTATCTCGATCCTCATGTGATAATTGCTTTGTTCGTCTCGCGTTCGCTCATTTTCATTTGATGGTCATTTGCATTTTACATACGTTACCTTGTTAGCGCAGTTATAGAAATGCAAGTAAATGCCCTCCTCTGCCCTCTCTTTCTCTCTCTCTCTCTCTCTCTCTCCCTCTCTCTCTCTCTCTTTCAGGACCTATGAATGCAGCTACCTAGTTACAATTTGCAATTTGGTTTTATGATCTTTATGGTTTTCTTTATCTCCATCGCGTTACATGCTACCTATATTCTCTACTCACGGTCAAATGGACAAACTACGAAACAAACTGCAACTTCTATGACCGCTTAATACACAGGTTCCTCCCAAAGTTCAAGATTCCATCTGAATTAAACCCAAATAAATACGCGAGTCCGGAGGTACGTACGTGTACAGAGGTAGTTACAGGTCTGCACTACCTGACTACTTGCTTACTTACGATTGATGCTAAGTATGTACATGTGCCTCGAAATAACGAGGTATATTGACTAATGACGTTCACTTTCAAATTCCAATTATAACTATAATGCAGATTAGTTCCTACTCTACGCAATTCGCTGCAAGGAGGGTTCCAAAGCAAAGCAAAGCATCGCAAAGGAAAAATTTACGATGTAGGAAATAGTCTATAGTGATAGATATTGATGGTGTTAGTCCTAGTTGATTGATTAATGGATTGATAAACTTTATTGTGCCTTTAGGCGTATCACCCACAACACAAAGTATAATATTTGTACATGTTTGACGTCATATATTTGTAGTGCTAGTTTAATCAGTTTGGTATGTATGTAATATATACATATATACTATACTGAACTAGTTATTTTATAGTACCTACTTCATATTAACTTTTGTGCTGTTGTTCGTACGGACAAAAACTATCCCGTTCAGGTCCAGAGATCCAGTTTTCGCAGATTTTAAATCATTTTATTATTTTCTTGAATAACTAATGAGTATGCCTCTTGAAACAGTGAAATCTAACTTTGTTTAGCAGTTGCCAAAATCCGGAATTCCTTTTTGGTGTTTTGAAAGTGACTTTACTATGTTATTCTAAAGAAAGACTGATTGTCCCACAGGAGATGAAGGAACAAACTTTAAACTAAGAATCTTTTTGCTACCATTTTGGAAAACTACAAAGAAACAAACGATTTATGGAAAAACTTTGTTTGGTCGTGAGCCAGAAGTAGGAGTCAAGTGCAGAATGTAGGCATAATAATACACACACTTCCAATAAAAAGAACGGTTGTATATGGATGTTATTGAATATCTTTGTGTTCTCTCTGTCCCTACCCCTCCCTTTTTATGTTAAGGGATACCAAGAGGCTATGTCAACGGTTTATTTGATAACTTGTTCTTTTTTTGTAGGTACCTACGTACATATAATATGTGCCCACCTGCATGCATGTCTGGTGATTGCGCTATCGATTTACTGCCTATGCAAGTACATAATAACCTTTATATAATGTGTGTAGTGTAGGTATGCAATTTGTTATTGGGGCATATAATATTGTAAATTGTGATTGTGATTTAGTTCAAGGTAAAGATATGATATGTGTTATAATGTTCATTTTCAATTTTCGTCTGATAATGTGATATTCCTTAAGTAAATTTTTTAATATCACTGGGCACTCGTTTACCATCTATGTACATAATAATATTCGTAGATAGGTGTGCATTTATCCTTTGCTCCATTATATTCTTAGTGTCTCGACGACCACGACCACACAACCCAAAGTCAGCTACAGACATGTGCACAATGTTGATCTCATATTCTGTGTCTTGAGAATCCACTAACAATACTTATTAAAGACGCAATTCTAGACAAAACAATAATGTATATACATTGACTACGTATTTTTTTGTTGGTTTTGGGTTTCGATTTTTGATTTTGTTGGGTGTTGCCGGTGCGTGAAGTACATTGAGGCACAGATTCTTTTAAACGTACTTAGGTAGGTATAGGTAGGTAGGTTCTTCAATTTGAGCTCGTCTACATTATATCTCCTGTCCTACAGTATATCTTGCTAATTGTATGAGTAAGAGTAATTTATACACATTTAATGTCTCGCGCTGTTTACTCTATAAGCATCTGTATACCTGTATGTAAGTGTACCTCAAGTCGCATTCACTTTTCCATTTTGCCTGATGAGGAAACATTGTTGACGTGACTTTGATTGCATTCGTAGTTTTCATAGAACCTAAGAATATGAATAAATCAAAAGTTTACTGCAACTGCACGAGCCAAACCACTGCTGGTTCTGGTTGTTGTTGCTGTTGCTATTGTTCCTCACAGTACTTGACTTCTAATTCCAACTTCGATGTCTTGTTCGTTTCTCTTGGGTCTTGGTCTTTGTCTTGGGGTTTGCTCGACTTTATTTCATTGCAACAAATTAATGAAAGGGAGATGGTATTCATGTAGCCATACCTATAGTATAATATGCACACTTACATGTACATAATTACTTACTATAACGATATATTCTATTACACTAACTATTAGGGGAGGAAGGAATGGGAGTATTTGGAAGTGGAACGTGTAAGCGTAAGCACCGTCGCTAGACTGCATATAATAATTATATCTATCATTATGTGTGTACATATATGCAACAAACCTTTGTGTGGTAAAGCGTTTTGGTATTGCATTCTTGTTCGTAATTTGTTTTAATTTCTAGAAAAGATACAACAATAAGAGAAGGATAAGGAGTACTTTGGTGATTACTGTTGTAGCTTTATTTTATTATTTTTGAGAATTAAACTACCACGTGTCTTGTTTTATTTTTGAACAGATATTGATATCGTTTCTCATGTTTCTGTTTCAAAATATTCCCACTCTAATGTTGCACACGATAACATACGTGATGTATACATATTGTAGTTGCGATTTAAAAAAACCATTAGTTAATTGTTCTCGTTCTCGGCGTGTATCAGGCCACTGGTGTGGATATACGTACATATGTTCGTATAATTTTTGAGCGGTTGTGGTACGGTACGGCAACTAGTACCTACAGTTATAGTCCAGATATCTCATGTCATTGTCATATATAACGTACTCAGTCAGGACTCCATATTCCATGTGTAACTTCGTAGAGACTTCTGTATCACATGCTTACACACTCTGGTATAAATAGATATAGTCGTGTATAATTGAACTCATAATTATGCTGGTAATGACATGGTTTGTTATGTCGTATAGTACTTTGTGTATCTGATATGCTAACACGGCAGCTGTGGCACGGTGTTGAAGGTAGTAACCAATTTAATTCAGGGAAGGAACGACGTAGACGGCAGGTATTTATAACTCTAATGAATGCATTATTAGCTGGTTCGATTGGTACTCAATTTCCTCCTGCACTAGAAGACAGAAGGTAACTTGCTGGAACTTGAACTGGACAGGAACAGGAACTACTGCAGAATTGAAGGTCATGAAGCCAAGCTTTTTACTGCCGCATGTTCCTTGACGTTATTTTGTGTTTGTATTTTTGTATGTTTGAGGGTACCTATCCACAGTGGGGAAAATCGCGAAAAATCGGCGGTTAAGCCCTGCCAGATGAAAATTTAAAGTTTCAAAAAGTAGCGCCATGTAATTTTTTTATGACTTAGTATAGCATAAGTAATGTACAGC
>JAAXYX010001397.1:0-23422 GCA_036851915.1 Ptenothrix huangshanensis | reverse complement strand
TGAGACACATCTCATTTAATCCTTAGCCGTCGTTTTCTAACTTGAAATAGTGATCAAAATAATCATGTATTAGTATTATCTAATGATAAAAAAAGTTACAACTTACCCGGTAGCGAGAAGAAGTTCCACGCAAATTTAGTATATACCAATATCTGGAACTACTATTAAAGCTCCCACGAAATCACATCTGTCACCGGATCATCATACGATTATATAAAATACAGAAAAACGACCCTAATACCGCACCCATGGAACATACTAATAAAAACAATTGTTAATTTTAAAAAGTAACCTTCTACGAATTTACCCCCCACCCCCATTCTAGGAAACTCAGCCTGCGTTTCCTGAATCCTAATTTTTTTGAAAATCAATGAACTTAGATTGATGAGGGTCAAGCAGAAAATGAGTACGATTGAGACACATTGGGTTGCGTATTATATTGTGGATCGGGTAAGCCATAATTATTACAATGAATTTATAAATTATACCTATTCCGATTGCTGATGTTCAGAACTTCAGAAACTTGAAATACGCCATCACCAACTTGGATTCTTACGAAGTAGAAACGAGTACTTAGAAATGGAGTGGATGCTGTAGTTAGCAATCTCGATATGTTCCAATATTTAACCAGTTGATTTTAATTTAGACGAAGCAGACGATGAAGTGCCCGTAAGTGAGTAGTCCTGGCCATCAATATTCAATTCGTCGGCGAAGGTAGAAAACCTCTAGAATGCAACTTGTCCAAGGCACCTCTGGACACATGCTGCTATGGTTATAGTTGTTAAAGTAACCATGTCCAACCACCTTGAAATTATTCGTTAGTAAGAAACCCTTGAGATTGCAAATTGATCATTCATCATGCCTTCGAAACCTCATCGTTGCATGCTGTCTTGCTAATGCCCCGCAACTTCAACTCGTCACTGGTTCGGCAAGAAACCCGAAATGTCGAAACTTTTTATTAAACATTTTTGAAAACGCATACCTTGAAAATGGCAATTAGAATGGTCTTTTAAATTTTTAAATGCGTAAGGAGAATGTTTTTCTTTTTCTGAAAATGTTTTTTGAAACGTCATTATTGACGTTTGATATGTAACAATCATTTGGTGATTTTTAGTCGAATAACTTACCGATAATGAGTTTGCAATTACATAGAACGCCTCGCTATACCAAGCAAATACAGGCAAAATCATAAATAAAAATCATAAATAAAAATACGATCAATGATTCTAGTAATGCTATCTGTAGGAACAAAAGCGAAACAGAAGCAATGCATGAATGAATTCATTGTACATAGAGCAAAACAATAACAACCAAAATCCAGTTAAAAACAAAAGCATGCACAATGAAGAACAATTTTCAGCTTTAACAAAACAACATCAAAGTTTTATGGCACTACGCGAAACTATACATTCTCCATACAATTTGATACATATCGTCGGTGAAGAGGCAAAATGAGGCATGTCCGTGAATCCCTTTAATGTAAGGTGAGGCAAGTCCGGCTAATTGCCACTTGGGACAACTGCCACATTGACATCTGTCAAAAGCAAAACTGCCAATCGGTATACTGCTACCCCTAAAATTAAGACAACTGTCATTTGACATAGTGCCACTTATGATAATAAACTGCACCTCCAATGCTAGGTTCCAATACTAAAAAAGGTTTCAATGCAAAGTTCCATGCTATGTTGCAATGCTAAGTTCCAATGCCAAGTTCCATGGTACATAATTGAACTTAAAAATAAACATAGGATGGAACATAGCATGGAACTTAGCATATACAGTGGAACTTCGTTATAACAACACCTCCCGGGACCGATTTTTTTGGACGTTATAGGAAGGTGGCGTTATAAACTATAACGTCCAGACGTTATAGGGTGCTACGTTCGGTTACATAATAAAATACACGATTGGGTACGCAAATGAATTACGTGCTACAGTAATTATGTGTTTTTGGAAATCAATCCTCGCTTTATTAATTATATTATATAAAGATTACAATTATTTCTTCGTTTCATTCTTACAGGCTTCATTCCCCGAAAACAGTTGGCGGGTTTTGCTTGTTAGTTGTGTAGGTAATTATAAAAACGATTAAATGAAAAAGAAATAACTTTACCTATGGGAAGAGCGGCCAATGGTGACATAGCCAATCGCAAAATCAAAGTTTGGGAAGCTATAGCTTCCTAACCAAAAGAGACCAAGGGAAACAGCACATAAACATGATCGCTATGCATTCCTTTACCAGTACAAAAAACTGATTTGTGTGGGTCTTATAACTTCATGGTCAAACGGGGTTATATTGGAAAGGTTAAAAAAATCAGAAAAAGCTAAAAAGCCCTATATGTAGCATAGCCGGGTCCTAAATGTGACCACCATCATTATACATGCAAATTAAGTTTCCAATATGTGACTAGCAATTTCCCCCTAAAATAACGTTCCATATGATTCTAAATACAGTCACTGAATAGTACTTTTCATTTTTTCGAGCTATGCTAGACGATTTTTTGAAAAATCGCTAGCATTATTATCGCACGTTATTTTAATAAGGTTTGCCACAGAAATCTTTTAAAAAATCGTCTACACTCTATAAAAATGAACAGTATATTGCGTATCTGCCATTTTGTTAAACATTTTAAGATGCCCTTGTCAGCAAATTCGTAAACACATGTGGCACATCCTACAATCGGTCCGGAGTAATTCTGGTTTTGTGATACGGTGCGACACGTCATGCAGTTTCAACTGCCGTATTGATAAGGTATTCAGGTAATCAAGAATTCGCTAATTATGTCCCGAAAGTCGTACAAACTCATCTAAACCGGAAAATAAATGTATGAAACATAAGACACCAGTAACTTCTCCCCGACGGCAGTAAGTTGTGGCCTGTCACATGTAGGGCTGCTGGGGTGGTCACGTTTAGGAAATTTTCGTATTTTTTCTTCCATACTTTTGATTAGGTTTATTTTAAATGTCCGAAATCAAATCACAGTTCTGGAAACGCAAATACTCTAAATTTTCTGCTCTATAAACCAGTATCCTATGTTTTTTTGAAAAAAAATCGTTGTTACAAGGTATCAAATTTGAATTGAGCTAAATGTAATTTAGAAAACTGGAAAACTGGGACAATGCACATTAGGAATTTATAACGTTCGCTCTGTACAACCTTCACACTTA
The DNA here is from genome assembly GCA_036851915.1 of Ptenothrix huangshanensis. Taxonomy (NCBI): domain Eukaryota; kingdom Metazoa; phylum Arthropoda; class Collembola; order Symphypleona; family Dicyrtomidae; genus Ptenothrix; species Ptenothrix huangshanensis. The sequence goes on along the minus strand of JAAXYX010001397.1, from coordinate 20,254 downwards.
CGAATTTAAACAAAAGTAGTACAAAGCCAAGCCTTTCTATGGCCGGTGGACTTTTGTATCTGTCACAACTTGTAGCAGAAATACACGGGGGGTGTCACCTTTAGGGGCTGGTCACATATAGGCGCTCCCCCCCTTACAGAGACTTTAATTTATTTTTTCTATAATAAATTTAAATAAATTTTTTTCTACTTTACTGTCCTGCGGGTAACAAAGAGTTGTACACAGTCATCCGTTATGAAAATAAAAAAATAAACTAATAATTACAAAGCAATCTGCACTAAAAATCTTGGAACAAGCATACTTCAAATACATAAAATGTCTAATCACAGTTACCTAATCTAATAGGGCTTTTTAATGATTGAAACTTTCGTTGATACAAAATTTTCGATTCCATGTAGATACTCAAATACTTTTGGATCATCCTCATCCCTGTTAACAATTTGCCATATTTAACCACAGCAGTGATGGGCGGTAATATTGACTTACATTGTTTTCTGTTTATCGTCACAACACAATTATAATATTCATAACAATGAAAGTTTATTATTAGCATAACAATATCTGGACACAATAGCATAAGTTATTCGTTGCATGAAACTACCTATTTGCATATTTGCTACAGTAAACGGAAAGAGCAGGAGCCCTTTGTTCTGAGCTGATAATAGGTCATTAACACACGCTTCGGTTTTCCACTGCGCACAGTTTGTGCGTGAATGCGTGTAAAGTACTGTAAAGGGATAGACTTTTTAGGGAGTGCGGCTTTGCATGGACTCGGGTTCTGTTGACTGGACACAGCGATGATGTGCGGCTTTTGTGTTTTGCAAATTTTGACGACTGGGCAGGCGTTTCGCCTGTTGATCGTCCTGTGATGTAATTAATTACATGAATTAACTCGCTTCCCTGTTTGCTGTGGAAGCCTTCACCTCCTCAACAATGCATTAAAATCAAATGACAATGTAGTAATGTGGAGGTTTTCCTTCTACACCTCCCCCCGGACACAACGTTCTGTTTTGCAGGGATTTGAATGAATGCATGGTTTCTCTGATTTTCGATATACGATTCATCTATCATAGTATGTATACATATTCGTTAAAGTTCCATAATATGCTTAGTGCAATATTAAATGCACGTCGCATAGCATATATTGAAACTTCAACGACGATAAATATTTTCAACAGTGTGTTGACTGGCAAGTGGAAAAGAGAAAATCTGATTTTCCAGTTACAGCCGTTGCAGGGCTGTATGCTTCCTTTGTTGTCCAAGTGACTAGCAAACGGCGGAGGGAAAGCGAGAACGAGAAGACAGGATTGAAACTATAACAAGATCCCAGCTACAGAGCAGCCTTTTGCTGTTCTCTTCTCCCGTACTCAGTAACGCAGTACGGAGGGACGAGGTGATGAGGTCTAGGCCATAGCACCAGGGCATACAATGATGAGGTTGATGAACTCGCAATCTGTGACGGTTTTCTCACTAACTACAAATTGCAATCCGAAGGTTTTACAGTCTCGTTTAAACCTTCGCCTTATACTTGCATGAATAATAAGCAAATAATTCCGTAGCATTCTAGTCTACTTATTTCTGCCTTTCTACTTATTGTTACTATCTGATTAGTCACCTATTTAATAGGTACTTAATTAAATTGCAATGCATTCTGGAGATTTTCCTCCTTGATCGTCGATGCTACGTTTCGCTATGCTTACCGGACTGTGCACTTGAACCCATCAATGCAGGGACGGGGTTAAGGACCTAGCATCAGGGCAGGCAACGATTAGGCTTGGAGAGCACGATGAACTGCAAGTCTGACCGTTTTCCATCTTCACACACGCAGATGTACCTTTGTCTACGTGCAATTGTGACTCTCTCTTTCTCCCTCGCGAGGCCTGTTAATAATTTGCTGACTCCTCTGTTTTCCGAGTCTATACTTATATTATGTCTGTGTGTACTCTCTCGGAAGTCCAATCTTAAGGTTAATCCGGGCTCAGACAAGTCAGACGAAGTGATTCAAATTCAGACTCGGTAGTTCCAATCAATCATAAAGTCGATGAAGAATTAGATGGAAAAATGACAGATTGCATTTGGTCTTTAGTGAGAGACCCGTCCGAAATCCATCATACCTCCCAAGTCTCTCAAAGCTCGTCGTTGCATGCAGCGGTGCTAGTTCCAAATTATGTCACTGCGTTAGGGAGCGATGACAAATGACATCATCATTGATTGGGTAGATGGTGAGAAAACTCCCGTTTAACGTAATGGAAGGAACACCACCAAGTGGGGTAACAAGGGTCGAAAATTACTCGTATCGTCATTTGCGAACACTTCTTTTACTGGTTTATTAAGCACGGCAGAAATGCAAAGCATAAGGTTACATCCAGGCTACGGTGCAGCAGCGCCTGTTGAGATGGAAGATCAGAGAAACCTTCAGATCGCAGTGTGTCATTAATTAATTATGAAATTGTTAAGATTGCAGACTCATCGTGCTTCCCAAATCTCATCGTTGCATGCACTGGTGCTATTTCCAAAACCACGTCACTGCTTTTATGTGAAATTCGGTACGACTGAACAGCAAAAAGCAAAAGGCTGTGTCCAGGTGGAGGTGTAGAAGGAACACCTCCAGATTTAGTTGTCACTTAATTTCAATGCAATCTCGAGGAGGTGGAGTTTTTCAGAGCAAACAGTCTGGAGACGGAAGATCTTCCGTCTTCATCGTCGAGGCGACGTCTCTCTTTGCTTGCGGGACTAAGCACACTTGAACCAAGCAAAGCAGTGACGCGGTAGGACAAGGTCAAGGGCTTATTACTAAGTTTGGAATGCATGATGAACCTGGAATCCGACGGTTTTCTTATTCAAGATAAAATTGCAATGTGAAGGTGTTCGTGAGTACGGAAGTCGGAGAACGTGGATCCATCCATAATATTACGTATGATGTACTTTTATACGTAAGACGTTAGGAAGTTCCAAAATATGTTATGTGCAATGTTAATCGCTTCGCGTGTCACACAGCATATTTATAACGATAATATTTGACGATAATACATTGAACAGTGCTCTGACTGGTAAGTCGGAAAGAGAAAATCTGATTTTCCACTTGCACAGGGGTGTGTGTGATTCCTTTGTTGTCCGAGTGAGGGAAAACCGAGGAGGGCGAAGCGCGAGCGAGAAGAACTTGTTCATCTTACTAGACAGCTACCGAGCAAAAGCCCATTCGCCATTCGCCTGGACGCAACCCTCATTTCCCTCTTCTCCCGTGCAATATCGCAGTAACGGAGTTACGGGGTCTAGGCCATAGCACCACGGCATACAACGATGGGGTTGATGAACTCGCAATCTGCGACGGTTTTCTTACTAAATTGCAATCCGAATGTTTTACAGTCTCGTGTAAACCCTTACAATTGTATGAATAAGCAAACTATTCCACTCTACGTATTTCTACGACTTGACGTTCCGAAGCAATCTTCCTTCCGAATTCATTGGCTACTTATTGGCAGCTGTTATTGCATATTTTTAGTTTATTTTTATATTTTTTATACAATCTAGAAGTCTATAACAAAACAATAATAATATTATTTATATTTTAGTGGTCCTAATAATTTTGTTCAACTTCATTTTAAATGTGATAAAATAATTTAAAACAGAATGTATGGCGGTGGGTGAAGGCCTGTCACCTGAATCCCTGTCAGTGTAATTGACAGGGACGTTCCTTATGAAATTGGAATCACTCCTCTAATCATAAATCGATGAGGCGGCCACCGTTTTGGATTTTTAGCTGTAAGCGCGGAGCCGAGTGAATGTGACACAAGGCGCCAACTCGATGCATTTTGTCAATGGAGAAAGGAAACCTTGTGCTGACGTAAACAGACTCAGTTCACAAACGTAGTCCATAGCGCTTCAACCTGACCAACTCTTAAATCCACGATGAGCTATGAGCTGACATCGGCTCATGGAACCGTTGACTCAACTCAACAGGGCTCATCACACGGGCGCTGTGTGATTCCTTTGCTGTCCGAGTCACCAGAAAACGGAGGAGGGTGAGCAAGAGCGAGAAAACGGACTTTAACAGGATTTAGTATTATTTTTAATGTCATTATACGAGGAATAATTAACTGCATCTTTAATACTTCCTATTTACAGAGTACATATCGTCGGTAAAAAATCAAACTGTGACTAGCCTGAAACTTGTTAACAACAAAATGAGGAATGTCAATGAGTTCTTGAATGTAATGTCAGGTAATTCCATTGATGTCTAGTAGGACTTGTCGAGTCGTTGAAGTTTCAAAATATACTATGTGCTATGCATTTAACGTCGCACATAGTATATTTTGGAACTTCACCGGCAATAAACATCGTATGCTTTTAAGTCATCCTCCCTTTATCACGCATTAGCATAGTTACAATCAGGGAGCTGTGAGTGGCGAACGTGTCAATGACCGCTTGCAACAGCTGAGAGCAAAGGACTCCTGCTAATTCAGTTCATAGGAAAACTGCGCTACAAAGAACTGGCGATTTCTAGTGCACAGTTTACAGTTTTGCTGGCAAATCGGAAAGAGAAAATCTGATTTTCCACTTGCAGGGCGGTGTGTGTGATTCCTTTGTTGTCCGAGTGAGTGGGTAACGGAGGAGGACGAAGCGAGAGCGAGAAGACAGGATTGAACGCAACCTTCTGCTTCCCTCTTCTCCCGTGCAATATCGCAGTATTAACGGTGGGACGAGGTGACTAGGTCTAGGCCAAAGCATACAATGATGAGGTTGATGAACTCGTAATTAAATCTGTGACCGTTTTCTTACTAAATTGCAGTCCTAATTAAAGGTTTCACAGTCGAACGCAAGCCTTTGTAGTTGGATGAAAAAGTAATTCTGTACCATGTTTACTTATTTATACGTCTTGAAGTTTCGAGGCAAGCGTTATTGTTAATTCATTTACTATTATTCTGATATTGCATGTTATTACTTATTGTTAGTATAATTAAAATTTATAGCAAAACAATAATATCCTAAAAAAATTTGGTATTCCTAACGTTGTTCCATTTCATCTTAACATGTGATGCTACACGATCATTTAATGCAGAACGTATGGCGGCGGGTGATGGCCTGTCACCTCAATCCCTGTCACTGTCATTGGCAGGAATGTTCGTCATGAAATTGGAATCGCGTCGTCAATCGATGAGGTGGTCACCGTTTAATATTAGTAGTAAGCTCGGTTCCCTGAGTGATACTGAATACTTTGCCAACCACCGATGCATTTTGTCAATGGAAAACGGAAGCCTTGTACTAACGACAACAGATCAAGCGGTTCATAAACGTAGTTCGTAGATACTAAACACTAAAACACTGCATCGGCTCATGGAATTATTGACTCCACTCAACTGGGCTCAGACGGGTGAAGCGATTCCTTTGCTGACGGAGTATAACAGAAAAACGAAGGAGCGCTTTGCGAGAGCGAGAAAACAGGCTAGAACTTGTCCAGTGCGACCTTATGCTTTGCCCTTCTGCAGTGTTCTGTGCTGGCAGTGGCATTTTTGGATCTAGCACAGACAACTGCATGCAATGATGAGGTTGGGGAGCATGATGGACTTGTGACGGTTTTCTCACTACGGCAAATTGCAGTCTGTAGATTTTCCACCTTCATCGACGATATGCTTGATTGGAACTACCTAATCTGAATTTGAAATGATTAAATGATTTCTTCTGACTTTTCTGACCCCCGGTTTACTTTAAGATTGGACTTCCGAGATCGAGAGTGTAAACACAGACATAATATGAGTTGCAACTGTGCCTCAGTGTGACACCCATATCACCGTTCATTACATCCGAATAAACGGAAAAATCCAATGGCGAGCAAGAATAATTAGTAAATTAATTTTCAGTATAGCTCAGTAAGAGCTCAATTGACCAGAAGTAAAGCTTTGAATGGAGTGAAGCGAATGAAATAATTTGAACTAATTAACCTTTGATAAGGAATATTGAACAGGTTGGTCAATGTTTATTGAAACTAAAAAAGTAGTAGATTCTCTACCGATTTTCAATCAATTTCTACCGATATTTTTTTCCATAATAATATGTTCCATCTTCAATGTTGAATTGAGCAAGAAAACACGGTCTTCGCCTGGACGCAATCTTCTGCTTCCCTCTACTCCTGTGCTCAATAAATAACAAAGTAAACGCAGTGACGAGGTGACGAGGTCTAGTACGGCACACTCCTGTGGCGGCTGTGGCTGTCACCCATCTACGCACCATTATTAAATTACTTGGATCTCACTCACTACTTTATGCAAAGATTGGACCAACGCTTCTGGGGGCAACACTAGGATGTGTTGGGATTTCATGCTCTTGTTGGATGCCGGTAAACCCTGTATAAAGATGTATGAAGATTTAGGTAGCATTATTTTTATTGACATTATACGAAGAATAATTAACTGCATCTTTAATACTTCCTATTTACTGAGTACATATCGTTGGTTAAGAATCAAAATGTGACTAGCCCGAAACTTGCTGGAAACAAAATGAGGAATGTCAATGAGTTCTTGAATGTAATGTCAGGTAATTCCATTGATGTCTTGTAGGACTTACCTCGTTTTACATTTAAGGAATGCATGGGATAGCCTCAATTTGTTTCTAGCCATTTTTAGACTTGCTTTATTTTGATTCTTTACCGACGATAAATGCACATAGTCGTTGAAGTTTCAAAATATACTATGTGCTTTGCATTTAACGTCGCACATAACATATTTTAGAACTTCACCGGCAATAAACATCGTATGCTTTTAAGTCATCGTCCCTTTATCACGCATTATCATACTTACAATTAGTGAGCTGTGAGTGGCAAACGTGTCAATGACCGCTTGGAACAGCTGAGAGCAAAGGACTCCTGCTAATTCAGTTCATAGGAAAACTGCGCGACGAAGAACTGGCAATTTCTTGTGCACAGTTTATGTACAGCACTGCTGGCAAGTCGGACAGAGGAAATCTGATTTTCCAGTTGCAGGACGGTGTGAGTGATTCCTTGGCAGCTAACACAAATTACGCCATCATAAATGTGGGGGGGTCATATTGGCAAATAGTGACGGACAATGTTAAAGATAGCCATTTAAGCCCATGTTAAATTGATGACAATGGGGTGGGGGGGGGTCCTAAAATTGGGAAAAAACGAGTGGCGTAATTTGTGTCAGCTGCCCTTTGTTGTCCGAGTGAGTTGAAAACGGAGGCGGGCAAGCGAGAGCGAGAAGACAGGACTGAACCTGTCCGAGCAACAGCATAGTGCAATAGGACAGTAGCGAAGGGACGGGCTCTAGGCCATAGCACCAGGGTATACAACGATGAGGTTGATGAACTTGTATTCTGTGGCGGTTTTTGTATTAACTGCAAATTCCGATCCGAAGGTTTTACAGCCTCGTGCAAACATTGTATGAATAGGCAAGTAATTCCGTAACATTGTCTACTTATTTCTCCAACTTCATGTTTCGGATCAATCTTTCTTGTTAATTCATTTTCTACTTATTGGCTGCTCTTACTGTATTACATTCAAACGTATTGTACTCTGTTTACAGCCCTGCTTATTACCACAGCACAACCATTTTTACAGGTGAAAGATTCAAACTGGAAACGTTTCGCTTGCTGAAATTGCAACCATGTGCCCAACCCAAGATCTGTCGAAGATTCCATGGCTTCGGTGTATGCGCAGGAGCTGTTAAGAATGCGAACTGTGACGATAAAATTTAATTTAACATTTTGGAATAAGTCGATTCAATTGATTCAACAATTACATACTTTGCAGTTAAAATTGGAATGCAACGCGATTAAGAAAATCAGGTGCATGTGGTTTGACACCTGTGCAAAAGATAAAAAATATAATAGATGTACACCTTACGCCGCTCTTCCCATGCTCTTCGCATTTGGAACTATGTATTTCCCATAGACACGATTTCGAAAAATTTTGAGATTCTCGAATTAGTTTCTATGAGATAGTGCAAAATGGGAAGAGAAAAAGCGAATAGCATGCGAAGAGGGGCGTAAGGTACACACCTAATGCGTAATTTTTGCTTTGCTGAATTAGTACTGCAAGCGCAAGCTTATACGATTTTCCTACTTTTTAAGTTGCAATTCGGTATAGGTATATCAAATATAGATGCATGGGTGTACCTATGTTCTATGGTGAAACTTTAGTAGACTGACTACTCGGCGCAAAACAAGGTTTCAAAAGCAAGATCGTTTTACATTTTCAATGGTTCATGGACAATATAATTATAAATTCTTTGGTGTCCTATTTATCTTACTTGAAACTGAAACCCTAGTACTTCATTTATGTAAATAAGTGAAATTAGGTCGCAGCAGATGTGGTTCAATGTAGGCTGATAGGCTGCACAGTTTAAGATGGCTTTTACTAGTTAAAACGTTACTAGTTCGAGGAAAACAAGAGTGGGATGGGAATGGTTCGTGGATGATATCATATTTTAACATTATTTTTACATTAATAAAAGGCTTGCATCACAGTCGTTAAAATATTATATATATTATTATTAAGTACAAATGAGCTTCTCAGCTCCCCGTTTCTATATAATAAGATGCATAGATAGGAATGTGACTAGTGGATTAATTATATCTAAAAGTTGGAAAGAATAATGGTAATGACGAGGCAAATTATTTGGTAATCAGTATTCACGCAAGACTTTAAGTATTTACACCTCATATTATTACCACCTCTCATTAATTAATATTTAAGGAGAATCGCGTTTAACATAGTTTGCATCTTCAACGACGATATAATCGAGGCAGTTTTGATAAATATTAACGCCTTCTGTTGACAGCAACAAAATAAAATTATATTAGGTGGTCACCCAGACCAAGATCTTCCCATATTTACGAATCAAAACGAGGTAAGACCAAAAGTTATTATATTACTAAAAACAAAATGAGACATGTCCAACAACTCTTAAATACAAATGATGCATTTCCAACTGAGCTTCAATAAAATTGTCCTCACTTTATATTCAATAATGCAAGGGATTGCATCGTTTTGTTTCAAGCCATTTTTGGACTTCCCAGATTTTGAATCTTAACCGGCGAATGTATAGACATAATTAGTTACTGCTGCAATTATGCGTTATGCATACATAAATTAGAACATGTATCGATTCCGATCTACTTCTCACAACATTTGGTATAACGTCAAGATACTCCATTTGAACCTCAGTGTGACTTTGAATTCACGGATCATTTACATATAATGCTATAACTATCCATTGATAGTTTTATCATTGCAAAAAATTACCTTCTACTTATCGCAACATGTAAGAAAAATAATCAAAAAACTTAAAAGGAATAAAGTGTACTTGATTCATTCCTGAAAGCCAACTCAGCAGAATCAGTTGCAGTTGTAAAAAACGACACTTAAGAGAGTTATCGCACAGATGTTACACAATTTTATAAGTTCTTACACATACACATCTTCTAGGGTAAAACGATATTAGGTAGGTAGGTACATACCGACGATTAATTCCATTCCTGCTCCTTATGACACGTAAACTATACTTTATTCAAAGAACTTAGCATCTTGTGCCAAATTCAATGCAATCCATCTAAGCTACAATTATTAAATAAGTAATAATAATTTTAACTATTTCTCTCCGGTTCTTCATTTTTCTATCAAATTATTCTTACTACCTTCATTTGATTAATTCAAACTACTGAATTTCATAGCATGTGAATATTTTTTAAACGACGGAAATATAGGATCCCAGACCTTGTCATTGTCTAAAGTTGTAAGTTGTAAAAGCAACTACGCAAAACTGTATCAAATCATTACAAAAAGCAAATACAAGTACCTAAGTGCGGTTGTACGTGTTAAAGTTCAAATTGTTCACTCAATAACTTATGTATTTTCCACGTTTCTCTTAGTTTAAGCACAAAGCATTAGCTCTGTGGGAAGCCGGATATTTACAATTACGTTTTTGCAAAAACGTTTCACTATCTAACCAGATCTTAGCCCAACCTGCCTTGGTAATAAATGCGGTTGTGATTGCAATACAAAATATAACTAATACATTGCTACATTAAAAATGCGATAAAAAGGAGAAAGGTTCAAGATTTATATTTTCAGCGCATGATAAAGACGATAATTAATACTAATTAAGTGCAATGATAACTTTAACCACTTGTTGTGGTTAAAGTAAACAAAAAACCACCAAAGGAAGAAACGAGTTAGCACTGCATGTGTACTCGCAGTACAAATACTACAGGTGAAACAAGTTGCCATCAGCGCTTTCTCGAGGTATTCCCTAAAACTGGCTCAGGAATTTAAGCATTTTGTTAGGAACTAGGAAGTGTTTTCTCACTTCCAAATCCATTCCATTCCAATACAATCACTCATCCAAGTCCAAGTCCAACCTAAACCTAACACTAAAAGCTATCTAACCATGCAGGTAGGTAGGTACCATGTAGGTAGGTAGGTAGGTATATACCAAAGCTAAGAACCTCTTCGAAAGAGTCGAATAAGTTTCAGTTTACGTTTAAGTACTCAATCTCGGTACTCATCCCAGTGCACTGCTAGGGAGCTTGCAAAAATTACGTTGTGAGTTTCGGTTTTACTGGGGAGGCTTGTATGTCAACAATTTGCCTTTCCGGTTCTGAGGGTTCTGCTGATGATATATATGCATTTATGTATATCCCATAAGGCACCATGTTAATTTTGGTATATGCAATAATATGTATATAAGGACGGTGTGAATGCGGTGAAGATTCTTGTGGTTTGTCCTGGGAGGGATGAAGACGAGACTTACAGAACGTAATTATTGGCAGCTTCCCCTGGTATTCGTATAGTCAGAGTATGGGCACAGGTATGTACAGCGAATGTAATTTGTGAATCTCAACTGCAAAGGCGTAAAGGTAAGTGTAAGGCTGAGCAGTGAAGTATTAAGTGAACGACTGAATGGTAATGGTATATAATACAAAATACAACAAATACAACTTGGTCCGTATAATACTTCGCTACGCCGACTTGAAATGTCGTGCTGTGCTTCTTCGTGTTTCGTCTTTCCATTCTGTATTCTGTTTCTGTATAATCTCAAATCTCAAATATTCTCTCCTCTGTCTGTCTGTCCTATCAAAATCCTATGTAAATTATTAAATGGGAACGCCAGTATACACTAGACTAGGCTACATAGCTACATTTTTGCTTGTGCTCCCTTCCCTGATTTTATTACTGATCTCCCTGGCCTGGTCAAGGTATTGATACTGGCACTGATAGTGAAACTGCTAGTGATACTCATTTCATACAAAAGTCCACAAAATATAATTATAGCTAAGATTTTAGATATACTAGAGTCGAAATGCCCACTTCCCAATATATAGGATTAGATGGGAGGGAGGTATTGGCACTGGCACTGGCAGTAAAAGGAAAAGCATGAACATCAATCTTATGTAAAGGTAGAAGTAAGTATATTATTTATACATTATTCATCATCCACACTAGGCATTTCAGTTGACTCATGGTTCAAAGTATGTTACATGTTGATTTAACTGTGAACATTGTACATTTTTGGCACTTAACTTCCTCGCGATATTAAAGTGACAGTTCTGTCAACCAAAAGATTCTACAATCTCCAATCTACATACGAAGACAAGTTAACCTACAACATACAGTTACATTCGAGCAGATACTGAAAGTGTGGAATAACATGTGACATCATGTGTAATCGAAAAAAGGAGGAGTGTTCTCATTTTTTTGGAATTTTTTAAATAACTTTAGAGACTTGTGTAATTTCTACTTTCAAGATCTTAAGTGAATATAGTATTTAAGTTTGTGTTGCAAACATAAATAAACAAGTTCATCTCCACAACTAAGTATTCCCAGTCCAAATATCAAACAGTAGTTATGCTGAGACTCCTATAGGAGTATAATAATAAATATAGTTTGTAAGTAGCATATAATTATTTGTAAATTAGTTTAATGTAGCCTTAAGATTTCATTCATATTCAGTTGTAACTTTTTGCGTATACAATCTAGCAATAATACACATATCCTTTTTATTTTTCACTTTGTTATACCAGTGATTTTTTATTACCTATTCTTATTCTTAATTCTTACTCCAGTAATTTACGTGTACAGTATTGGTTACATTTTTTTGTATTTGTAACAATGACTGATGACTGATATAATATAATCATTGTACTCGTTGCAGGATATAGACTATAGGGTAGTTGATGTTGATAGTTGTAGTGGTACTAGCTACTAGCTGCGTATATTGTAAGTAAATAATGATGACACATTTTTTGCAGTATGATGTTTTTACACTTTTGTATCCGTCATCGAATTTTATCAGTATCGTAGTTTCCAGATATGTGTCTATGTACCGTCAAATGAAAGCAGGAGATTTCTTCAGGGTTTAATAAATCTAATATTGAAGTTCTCAAAGTCGGAACAGAACAGACGAATGTGGGTCGCCATCGATAAGATAAATTACGATTGGTTGTTCCCACACACTTAGTATTTTATCAGCAGTTTTATTGTAAGTTCCGCAGAGTTAAAGTTGTACACTATTTTACATAGAGAATAACTTTGTATATTATTCATGTTAATTTTTATTTCCGATTCGGTGACATAGACTTGCTGAAAAATGTGAATTGTACAACAGTCTAAGGATATCGGAGGAATATTTTAATGAACTGCGGAGGTCTGTCTGCCAAAAACTGACTTCCAAATTATTGTTTTGTTTTAAAATGTGATTTTAATTCGTGATATACGAAAGTAGTATTTTCCCAATTGTAGTGAGAAAAGCAATTTTGTAAAAGTATTGTATCAATATTTATTACTAGCGAATTAACATTCCGAAATTCAAATTAATCAAGCATTATTGTAACCGCCCTGTGAAATTCATTAGTAAAATTAAATTGATGGTTGTAACATTATCAGCAATCAAAGTCAAAGCTTGGTTTTAAACTTGAAAAGGTGAGATTTTAAGTTTGTTTACATAATTATATAAACACTTATCTATAGTCTATACTCCTATATGCATTAGTTTATTCGACGCATTATTCACTAAGGTTTTGGTTTGTTATGGTATGTACGTAGGGATACAATCTAATAATGTGGTTGTGGTGTAATCGTTTGATACTTTGTATTTCCCAGGAAGATTTGACGGTCTACACCAACTCTTAAATAATGGCAGGCTATCACAGTACAAATAAAAGACTAGGAACTTTAAATGGAAGTAGAGAGGTGAAGCTCGGCCCAACCGGAGAACAAAAAGCCAGACATGTGGAATCGCTTTTAAGAAAGCTTTACGCTAAAGTGGACGAGTTGGAAGCAGTTTGCAAAGAAGTAAGGGTACCAAATTGTCTTCTAATACTTTTCATATTTTGTGACATAGAATTCATTAGTATTTGGTAAGCGTAGGAGTATTATTTTGCGTGTCTACAATTATTAATTATTTGGTTTATGAACCATAGGAGAAAGAATTTTATGCTCTACTGAAGCGGAAAGGAAGGAAAACCATTCCAAAATTTGATACCCAGCTTCTTCCTCGCGTAGTTGCAAGTCAGCAACGATGTGCCGAAACTGCATTCAATAACTTAGATATCTTTAAAAGAAATAATCGATCCGTGGGAAGAAAAGTAACGTTAGATCCAGCTATCCGAGGTTAACGCAATATAATATCTGAATGCAAACAAATATAGTGAAACACGTATTTTGTTTTTATTCGTCAGCAAGCTGTTTGCTATAAGAATATTATTGTGTGACGAAGTAGGGAATGTATGAGTGCAATTCTAAAATTATTTAACTGATGTAGAAAATGAACCTTCTAACGATGATAGCAAGAAAAAGGCAATGGATACCTTGAGCTGGAATTGGAAATCAGCACATGCTCATACGGAAAAACCTTCAGATACCGTCTCCAACGCGCCTATTGAAATTAAAAGTGTTAAGGAAAATTCATGGTAATTATGCCTCTTAAATAATTTATTAAGCAATCAATTACATTATTGGCACATCGCCACTGTTTTAAATATTTATAGTAGATGGGAAAAGTAATTGTGTTGCGGAAAACACTGCAATCTTTAGTGGGTTGACACCAGCTTCAGTATTGTATGTATAGTTATTTGTGATTAATATTTGTGATTAAAGGTACGGAAGTCTAGATCGAAATGTGAAAAAGAAAAGACGGGCTTTTCTGGATAGAAACCGGAGGCATACTAAAACTGTTGGCTCCTTAGGAGGTTTAAACGTGGAAAATATTGAAATGCTGCAACCTGACGAGCAGTATGCGTACGGCTTACCTACAGCGGAAAATAAGTTTGAAGTGGAAAAAGCAGTTAAAATTCAAATTCCTCCGGTAATTCCTCCCCATCGAAATGCAACCAACTCAAGCAATGCAAATAGGGTCCACGAACGCCGAGACGCCAGTTTAAATTGGCAGCTTCAGCCAAACCATGGTTACAGTAGAAGTCAGCCAGTTCCCATTTTTCCGTCTAGTTTGCCTAATGTCACCGAAAGGAACACTTCCAGATGGTTCGATAGCAGCGTTGACACTGTGGATTCTCCGTTAGATTCGACGGAAGTCATGCCACCGTTCAATGATTGTAAGATTTCAACTTTATTTGAGATCTTACGCTAAAATTAATTTTGGTATTTCACATTTGGAAATATGCATTACATATCAAGTTGTGTCGAAGTTAACTTTTTTAAATCTCGGTTACAGGTATGAGTGTTACAGATGTGAATTTCAATCGTCTCGCGATTTCCAGTCCTACTGAAGCCAGCGAAAGGAGTAGTCGAAGTGCGTTTGTGCAATTTATTTAGTTCGAAGTAACAATTATATAAGATGTTTTAACTTATTTTGTAAAGTTTCTGGTCTTGTGTAATTAACCTGCATTATTATTGTATTTTTTCCAGGTAGCGAAAATGGTGATTCTAAAAGCAATATAAAGCAGTTTAATGAATCTAGTAAACCCTTTGAAATGTCCGATTACTACAAGTATTCTGCCAAGTATAGAAGTCAAAATAAGGGGAAAATTTCTTCCTCTAAAACAAAAGAAGGTAATCACAAATATTTGTGCAATTAGCACACACTTCACATTGGTTGCAGTATTTGTTTGCAATTTAATCATTTTATGTTTCTGAATAGTTATGGGTTTACTTTTTGATATAGCTAATGCAATCCAACGAGTTAATGGAGTAGTTAACTTAAGATCTGATGCTGTAATTCTAACTGGATCATCTGAAGTTATAGCAGCTTTGCAGCAACTTCCAGAAACTAGTAAACGTGAATCCCCAGAAATGTTTGACCCTATGGCAGTTCCCAAATTACCTCCAAAGCTTCGGCACATGTAAGAAAATAACATTGGTGCCTTTCTAGCAAATAATCTTCATATTTTGTAATCAACTTTTAAAAGTAGGTATTTTCCTGCACAGAAGTTACTGGAATTAAAAAATGTTTTCTGATTCTATAGGAATGGCAATTCTGCAAACAGTAATTCCACTCTAAGTCTTTCGGATAAGCATAAGGAGCATGTAGCAGATCTTCTTAATGGAAATATTGGCATTCGAGATGGCAACCGGGGGGCTTGGGTACAAACCAATCCAACGATAGTTTGAAATACTTTTGTTTTCTATGGTTGCTTCGGTAACATGTTGTTAACTTAGCTGACAATCATTAAGACTTGAAAATACGTGCATTAGTTACATAATTATATAACAATTATCGTTAGTATTTATACATATATATTCATCGTATATTTGTTCTATGTTCCTCTTGTATACCGTATCTTTAGAAGGTACAGGAAATTTATAAAAATAACTAGTTGCAGTTTTTCTTAAATTTAATTTGTTGACATCTATTTGTTTTTGCTATGAAGAAAATACCTGTAATGGAAGCAGCGCAAACAGTGTCGCTTTTTGAATATTTTAGTCAAATATGTTACTGTGAATGTTCAGTATATAACAGTAACAAAATTATATGGGTGGCCTGCAGCTATTAGGCTTGTATTACGATGTCCGTCAGATTTATCGGAAACTCAGCTCGCTAGTTAGCTTCCATGTATGTATAATTATATTTATACTCATTAATGGAGTATCGTACTTAAATGCAGTTTTGACTTTTTGCATGCCATAAACAAGTTACTGTGACATTTGCTACCTCAGTAGTTTTTTTGTAATTTTATAAACTATGTCGTTTGTTATGGCTGTTGACCACGCAGTGATGTTATTAAACTAAATATTATAATCATTATTTATGATGTTCGATGCAATAAACAAAGTACGCAAACCGCAATTATGTTGATATTTACATATTTTGAGTACGTTTATCTCGTTTTCAAACTGGAATTAACAAACTGTGACACTAAACATATATGTATTTTTCGTAAACAAGTTTATACCCCAGATTTAGTTCAACTTACATTTTTGGTTGGGCTTGAAAAATATAATTCGAATACAATCAAGAAAAATGCATAGTATTCTTACACCTTTCACAATTTCACAAAAGTAGCAAAACATGAAAGCTTATGTAGTGTCTTTCATTCCGAATTTCAACAGCAGGTATTACAGATAATAGAAAGTCTTATCGAATCCATTTAATGTTCAGCTTCCTGAGACTGTTTGGCAGCAACGGAAGCATGTGTGTGCCAAACGTAGGAATTCAAACCTCTCCTATTTCGGGCAATTTCAATGGCTAAAAATTGCAGTCGCGGAACTAAGGTGGTGTTTTCCTCCGTGTAACCTTGTTCACTAAAATTAAATATGAAAATAAACGAAGTTAATTATGGACCACTGCCCACGGAGTTCTTAGCATGCCTAGTATCGATTACAAAACTGTGAAATAAATGTAATCCGATATTTATTCATACCTATTTAAACGCAAGAGAGTACCAAAGTTGTAATCGTTGACATTTTTGTGAGCTTCTAGAAACGATCGCCACTTCTGCAAAAGTAAAAACATGTTAAATGCCCAATCATGATCAGTATTACCTACATTATTTCGTAGGTAAAGCATCAAAATGAGTTGTATTAGTAAATGACGACATTCAAAATGAGACATATCCACAATCCACCCGTTCCTGCACTGGATCTGCCTCTCATTTGTATTCTGGAATTGCCTCAATTTCCTTTAATAACACCTTTTGGATATTATCCGCTTTAGATTCTGGAACCGACGATAGCAACTACCTCAATAAATTAGAAATAACAGTTGGTCGCAGCAACTAGGTAAGTACCTGTGTAGACCATTTGTACAAAAATTAAATTTTACTAACTTGTTTAGCTGAGGGAGATTTGAGAGATTCCTCCTTTATATTTTTAATTTCTAAATCAGGAAATGCCTTCTGAAAAGCTTCGTATATTCGGTCATCATCAGCAGTGAGCTTCAGCAATTTTGGGTCCGCTGAGCAAATAATCTGAAAATAATAAAATTATAAAATTAGGATCCTGCAGTTGTATCCAATTTTGCGTTTTCTATTATCCTGACAAGTGTTATATGCGGCAAGGACAGAATTAAATATGACACGTACATTAAAATAGACGTCAGCGTAATTGAAAGCTTGCACAGCCCAAGCTTCCTCCACGTTGGCCTGTAAAGTAAAACATAACTAAATGTGAAAATAGCTCTAAAAAATAAATACCGAAACAAAAGTACTCATCAGGATTTATAATTAGAAGATTTACTGTATACAACTTCAAACTTGTAAATGAAAGTCAACTCACAACACAACGCATGACTCACTACAAATAATACTCTAATCATTATAAGATTCAGTACTTACAGATTTAAAATTATTTGAAATCAACTATAATTAAAGCAATAAACTCACATCATTCTCATATTCCTCTGCAGGTCGAGAAAGTAAAGCTGCTCCTTGTGTCAATGCGTTCGCATCAACACCCTGTACAAAATAAGTTATTATAATTTTGTAAGCACATACAACGTAGTACCTAATCACAACATCATAAACACTTCTATACTTATTAATTTTTGATTTTCTTATTTTCTGAAACCACAGCATAGTTGCAATAGTAAACAAATTGATGTCATGGAATATTTATATAATAACTAGATGTTGAATGTGGTGCAGTACTGTACATTACATTTGGGAAGTTTTCGGCCTGCTTACCTGTGATGCCACATGCATGTCCTGGGGTTGGTAAAACAAAACTTAAACACACACTTAAACTGATATTTATAACTTATACAACTTTATTTGGTGTCTATTTCCGAAATGCAGGTCCGTCAAAACAAAATTACATCGATAATTGATGAAGAAGTACAAAAAGATAAGTCAAAAAAATCGAATCCGAGAAACACAAGCGCTGCCGCATGTAAACTACTCAAGTGCGAGTTATTGGGTTCGAATTTCCCACGCCTTCCATGCATGTGGCAGATCTTATAGTAGGTACGTAGTTTAATATGAAAACATCGAACACCATCAAAAATACCAAATTCCTACCAATACTCTTGAGTTCCTTTATTTAAGTACTATTTTATGCTCTATGTCAACTATGTGTACATAATTATTATTGCTTTACCGTCAATGTGAAATAATAGCGTATGAATGTACAAGCTGTTAGGTAATATCTAAATTCGGAATATATTACCTTTCCTTACCTTAAATATTTTTGGTTCTAATATACCCTATCCAGTAGAGTTTTTGACGCGGATTCCAAAATCAAACAATGGACTGCGGAAAAAATTAACCTGATGTTTTGAGCAGTAACATTGTTTGATTTTGACAACGGAGGTTTTACGAGTGGAGCCCTAACGTTCACTGCCGTCGACTGACGTCCCTATCTCCCTATGCATCGTGAGGCGTAGAGAATTACAACTACTACTACTATACTAGCTATACGTAAAATCGGGACACTTTGCGACGCTTCGTTGCTAATCGAATTTCTTTTTTAATGAATTTTATAACTTTCTTAATTTAGTAACTTTCTTAACCTCATTACCACTCAAATGTCGTTAAAAAATGCAGTCTTTTCCCACAAAAAAGTTACAGAACTACTGTTTAGTGTCAACGAAAACCCGAAATAATAATAATACTAGAAGGTAGGCTTATTTAATTATCTTATAATTTCAAAATCATTACTCTATGTTTATACTAACATGAGATGAAGCAGTTAGAGATTTAAGGGTAGATACTTACATAATTACCTCCTTAGTTTACTCCTACACTGTAAAAATTAAACAAACTTAAAATAGAAAAAAGACATAAAAAACGCCGAAACCCTACTAGAATTTGACATAATCTTGAGCACTGTGGGGGTGCATCTGATGTTTCTGGAGTGCATCATTAAGGCATTAAAAATAAGTCTTGTGCCAAAAGATGCACTTTAGGTGCACTCAAACTGCGTTCAAGATTATGCTAAATCCGAATAGATTTTTGGCCTAAATATCCACCACTTTTTACGGTGTACATATATGTATCGTCGGTGGAGACGGAAAACGGTCCGATTGCAAGTTCATCCTGCTTTCCAAACCTAATCGGTGCATGCCCTAATGCTAGGTTCTTAACCTCGTCACCGTCACTGTGCTTCTGGGTTCAAGTGCACGATCCGTCAAGGAAAGGGAAACGTTACATCGACGACCAAGAAAGGAAACCGCTAGATGCTGTGAAAATCTCCACAGTGCATTAGAACTACTTTGCAATAGAATTTTATTGCAATCTGGAGGTTTTCACAGGAAAACGCAATCGGGAGATTTCCCGTCTTCACCTCCGCCTGGACACAACGTGCTGCTTTTCTGTTCTGCCGTTCTCCGCATAACCCGGGAACTGAACTACACAGTGAAGTGGTTTTGAGCTTGCACCATTGCAAGCAATGACGAGGTTTAGGAAGTATGATGAACTTGCAATCGGGCGGTTTTGTCACTAATAAACGGCAAACTGCGGCTTGGAGGTTTTCTTATTAACAACAAGTAGCAATCCGGAGGTTTCCCGTATTTACCGACGATAAGCTTGATTCGAAATTCGAACTGGATCCAATCTGAATCACTTTGTCCGACTTTTCTGCAATTCCAAACCATTATTGACATTATTGAGCATCAGACCTATCGCGTGTTAACCCGATTACATGCAATCGTGCAAGGTATAACGAGCTCAGGGTTAGTTAAACTCCATGCATTTTTCACCTACATACCTACTTAGAAAACATTAAAGGCATACACGACGTGCCCGGTGACCGTATATCCTTCCATGGATAATGTGTTTGGTGTATTCTCTGTTCGAATAAAATATTTAACTATCATGGAAACAAACCGCCTATTAAAAATCAATTAAACTG
>JAAXYX010001396.1:0-23431 GCA_036851915.1 Ptenothrix huangshanensis | reverse complement strand
TTCCTTTACTTAACAATTAATTGCAAACCCTATCCCATTTCAGTGTGAACCACAAGTTCGAAAATCCCTACACTGTCCTGTAGAGTACTTTACAGAAGTACTGTAGCATAATCAGTTAATCAGATGTTACTTCTAATGTATTATTTATTAGACTAGAGTAGACTGGGATAAACTAAAATGAAAAATAAAAAGTTGACAAAAGAAGAGCATAAAAGCAAGCAATGCAATGATTTTTCAAAAAACCAATAAAGCGCTAACAATCAAAAATTGATAGTAACCGAGCTTGGGTGATGGGTGCACATTCATACGAATTTTTAAAAGGTGTTAAATTACTTGTTCAAGTTCAAAGCGTGTTCAAAAATACAGAATTCACACGAATGCTGTTTTAAAAAGCCGTTACTAATTGTACCCACAGGATACAAATTAGTTGTTCAAAATGCATGAAAACCATTGAAACGGGTTTTAAAGCACTATAAATAATGAATATTATTTGTCTTCAAAAATGCCTGAAACGTCCAAAAATGAGTTTTAATAGCCACAGAGCTATTAATGCTTACACTAATGTTTTGTATAGGGGTGACAGTTAAATATCTTTGTAGGAGTTATCTTGAAATCTCCGTTTAAGGTACAAAACATAATAATCTTAAGATCATCTACGAAATTTTGTAGCGTTTTTTATAAAAAAAAATGTTTACGTACTTCTTCATTGCATCTTCAATGGGCACTTGAATTGACCAAAAAATAATGTTTACAAAAAATTATTGCTGTAAGGTAGGATTAGGATGTACATATTTTACATGAAGGGACAAGTTTGACAACATGGCATAGTGTGCGTTATTTATTCCGTGAGTTTTATTAGCTATTATTTATACACACTGTGGATTACACACAGTCATGCACAGACTTTATTTAGGCGCCAATTCGGGTTCCTTTATCCATTGTATTGTGCTTATCTTATTGTGCAGAAACCTTCTGTTGTTCTGTTCGTACTTCAGACGTCGCGGTCTTAATGTAAGTCATAATTAATTACATTCGTATTTGTATTGTTGTCTGATATAATTAAAGAAATTAATGGAGCTGAAGTTGAAATTATTGAAGTGATGTTCCACTATCCACCTACTTCGTAATTACTGGAACTTCCTGTTAATTGTGGTATTCGTAAGTTTATTTTGTGTTATTACAGTGTGAATTGTTTTCTACGTAATATATTGATTGCTCGTTTTAGTGGAGAAGCTTGTAGCTTCATTATCAATAATATTTCGGGGAATTAATTATGGTAGAACAGGCTCCGGAATGATTTATTACTTTATTACCTACCTTTTAAGATACCAGCAACCAGGGGCAGAAAAACCGTGACTTTTGACCAAACAACAAAAGAAATTTTCCGATATCAAAATGTTAGTTTTTCTAACCTATTTTTATCTATATTCAACGATGATTGTTAATTGTTAATTAATACCAACAAGTAAAGATGACAGTTAAATGGATTACGGAGTATTATATTCTGACCCGTGCCTTTGCGAAGGCACGTATGTCTTAAATGTGTCATTTGTCATGTAATAAATTACACAGTAAACAGTTTGCTGATTTTCTGTGTTACAAGGACTACATTGTCAATTGTTGGCATGTTTGCCTCCCCAGTGTCTCCAGGTCTACGTTTTTCTCTCTAAGTTACTTTCAGTAACTTGGTGAGGGTATTGCTAACATCTTTTGCGTCTTGTTTCAAGGAGTTTGACGAAGCGCATGCAATCATCGAATATTACGTTCATTGATAAATGCTGTAAGCTGCAGTAATATTGAATATTATTTTTTATTTTTAGATTTCACTTGTCACCGAAGCTAGGAGAACTAGAAGATTTTAACTACGTATCCGACTGAAAAATATTAGTCTTTAAATATGGGGAGGCTATCTGGAAAGCGAAGTAATACTGACAATGTGGCACCTCTAAAAACAACGGCAGTACCTCCTGCAGCAGTACTGTCGACGGGAATCAAACGAGACTCATATTCGAAAAAAATTAAGATTGATCCACATTTTAAGCATCAGGTTGAGCCTAGTGAAAAGGTAGCAAGAGACAAAGACGAGGAATCAGTAAGTTCTAACGAAGGCAGGAATTCTGTGGAAGGCATACAAAGCCCGCATGGATCTTATGATGTTGAAACTGACCCGGCTATCCTAGCAAGAAGATTAAAACAGATTGATTATGGAAAAACGACACGAGAGTATGCTAATTATATTGAAGCCATTCCCAGGTAAATATTGCTCTTATTAAGTATAACTTTAAATAGTTAAATTCCCATTTTAGCTAATGTGTTACCCGAGTATGTAATAATTACAAGTAGTACCATGAGTAAATCACCTAGGCCTAGCACGTGTAATACGGCCATTTAAGGATATTAAATTAAAGTTGATTTTTACGGTCTTTCCCTCCTATTATTTAATACAGGGAAGATCGAGCTTCGTTTCACCCGAAGACACCCAACTCAAAGCGAAAGTACAGTCGTCGGGCTTGGGATGGCCTGATCAAGCAATGGCGTTTAAATCTTCATTTATGGAGTGATGCCCCTGTTTCAGAGTTAGATTTTAGTCAAAATGGTGTAATTCGAAAACGTAGAAACGACTCGACAAGTTCCAGTAATACCGCAGAATCGAGTACTGCAATCAGTGCAAGTGCGGAGTCAGAGAAGGATTCGATTCTTTCTCCTTCAATATTATCTCCCAGTGAAGTCTCATTCAAGAATAAAGACAAAACGAAACTAAGTGCCGATGTATTCTCCGATTCATGGTCGAAACAGATGGACGATGATGATGAATTAGATGATGATTAGAGCAATATAAAGTTGAACCTGGTCATTGAGCAACAATTGTTTACCATAGTGTAGGTTGAATACTTTCTGTTACTTATTTCTTGAAAACATTACAAAATCTGTAATTATAATGTGTAGTAATTTTGAATGGACTTATCCATGGTTGAAATATTGATGGTGTAAAACTAGAATGGAAGAAATAATTTAATTATTATTACAAAAGTAAAACTCTTCGTTGTTAACTTTCCTCTTGAAAATACATACATAATTTGTAAGATAATTAGCTGCCGCAGTAAAATTCAGATAACCCATATACCGTCCTTTGTAATCATTTGACTAGAGTGTGTGGAATATCGTCCAAAAATGCAATAGCGTAGATTCTACATAGGTACCTTTAATTATAATGTTTTAGAATTTGATGGTGCCATGTTTGACTATTCTGTTAATTTTTTATTTAGACATGGCATGTCATGGTCGTATGATGGTCGGATAAGACAAAGGTCCACCGACGTACTTGTGATTTTTATTCTTTACTTTTCTTATAATTATATAATTATAGTGTGTGTGCACTATTACTTTTTTTCTTCATTATTATTTTTGCATGCACAATTAATTGGTGGTATCAATTTACTCTTAATTTAGTATAGTCACCATTTACTCTCGTTGCCTTTGGCCAAAGTACTATTTGCTATCCTTTTGGACTTGGATACGATTGCGATATTAGGAATTAATTTAAACATGCGACTCAGCATTTAACGTTAGTAGATATATGGTTCTTGCTGGACCATAATAATAATAGCATTAAGATTTGTAATTTCATACTATTATATTAGAATTAAATGTAAATTAAATGTGCACTGGAAATAGGAAAATAACTACAATTTATTTGGTTTTGAATTTGGTTCTGTGTAACAAACCAAACCAAAATTGTGTGTGGATTTTTTTGTTAATTCCTTAGGTAGAATAGTACATAATTACACACCAAAATATATTATTAAAATAATAACTACACCTCGTATCTATACACTAAAATATATGTAAACACATGATCTAAAATAATTGTTTTTACTACTACTTTTGTTAACACTAACAACAGACATTAGATACATACTTTATGAAAATTTCGAAATGATAATTTATTGTATATTATATTATTGTATATCTATTATTATATCCCCTAGTTATCCACATTGTGTTGACTGTTTCATAAAATTCACTTAAGAAAGCTTAACTGTATGACAAGATGAAGATAAAAGATGAAAACCTCGAAAGAAAACATGTTTTTACGATTCTTGTTACCAAATTACCAATTACCAATAATTTTCCAGTTCGTCAAGTTCAATTCTGAATGATAAGGTAACGTAAATCTACAAGGGTATTGGTGTACTGGTATTGGTCAAAACCGTGACTAATTAAATGTTTGCAGAATTTAAAATAAATCTTAGTGAACTCAAAGTTAGTAGAAGGATTTATTTTGAAACTACTTTATTCCTAATAGTAATTTTTTTTGTGCTGTGTTGACAGAAAATTGTCTTTTGGCAGTCTTTAGCTGTTGAAATTCAATACCCAGCGCCAATACATTTTAACCTTCTCAATGCACGTAATGGATGAATACAAGGTTGATCGACAATGCATTATTAGTCGATCAACCTTGGGATGAATAGTTAAAGTTTTTTAAAATAAAGTTATCACCCCCAGAAATGAGGGTGAGAACTAAAAGCATATTAAAAGTATGCCTGCTACTATTACCCCACCAATTTTGCCGCTTAAGCAATTTGGCACCTACATAATTTTTTTTAACATGTAGCAGGATGCCAAAGTTATACATAAAATCGCACCTTACCCCTTAAAAAAGACATATAAACATTCGAGCCGTTATTAATCCGAAGGGTAAAAAAGAGGTCGCAGTATTGGAGTGTATAATGATCCTTTTACTGTGTAAACTGCACTTTTTCCCTAATTATTAGGTCAGATAATGTCCTTATTTGGCTTAGCTTGCTTTCTTGCTTTTTGAGAACTTTAAATCATGACAAGTTAGTCGATCGTTGGCCAAAGTGTACTTGCTGCTGCCTGTTGTGAGCAGAATACACTTTCTCGTTGGATCATTCCTTTAGCTTTAGCCATCAGCCCTATTTTACAAGGTTTACTACATGGTAACAGCTATCAGCCTGCCATTGGTTGCCTCACTATATATCTTTAACAAATTCCTCAAGTCGGCTCAAACAAACCTCAAACTCAAGTGCGTTCGAATGAAAGTACAGTACACTATAGCTGTCGCTGTAGCTGTAGGTATGGTGCGCCACGCAGTGTTGCTGAGTTGTGCGTGACAGTTCCACAACTATATTAATCGAATGCCTTTTACTTTAATGTAAATTGGGCTTGGTTTTTTCTTTTTTGATAAATTGAATCAATACACGTATTAATTACATGTATTATTAAGTTATTATACTCCTAGAAAAACTCGTTCTTGATCTTTCTTGATGAGTTCGAGTTGTATAATACAAATTTGAGTCAAATCGAAAATTACCTATACACATGAAAATCTTCAATCTGGAACGCGGAAGGTATGTTTCTAGGCCATCTACGTGACATTGACTTCATACATTTATGGTTATATAATTTCAATAATAATATCGTTTTCTCCGGGGTAACACTAGAATATACGTTTATATACGTGATAATGATAAATTTTTAACCATTTTAAAATTTTAAAATGGCTTTCTTCAAGATTCGTAAAAAACAGAATATCATCTTGCTTTATGTGACCTTAGTTAGGAGTTTTATTTCTCATTTTCAATCATGTATGTGGACGCCAGTGACGGAGAGTAAAACAACAATAGAATTTGTAATTTCTTAATACGTAAATAAGGGGATGCAGGTGCAAGTGCAAGTGTTGCCTGGCTTTTTAGCTGGATGCCGTAAATAACGCAATTAATTGTATAATGGTAAATGATCAATACAATGAATGTTCGATTTGGTGTATAGAACCGTAATAGGGAAAGTGAAGAACGTTTTAACACTGTTACTTCACCCTGGGTGTAGGACGATGCCTGTAGCCTGTAGCCTGTACTGTGCCACTGTGCCTGTGCCTATTTGCTTTAGATATTAGACTTCAGACTGTTGTTGGGGTTGCGAGCTGAGAAGTTGAGAGTTAGAGAGTAGAGTAGAGAGTAGAGAGTACGAGAGTAGAGTGAGTAGTGAGTAGAGTCCATCACCATCATGCACTTTCCTTCGTATATGCTTGGTGTATGGTGATATGGTGTATTTATCTATATACCTATGTGTACATCTTTTCGAATTTTGGAATTGGAATGGAATGGAATGGTGGTAGTGGTGGATGGATGGTGGAGACTGTGACTGTAGTTAGTGTCAGTCCGTCAGTAGAGCCTATACTTATTGTGCAAATCATCACAGCTGACATCTGATTGTTTGTAAGTGATTATCATATTATGAATAAGTAGTAAATAAATCCGTATTCAGTCATCAAATAGTTGTGGAAGATTGGTAAACTTCTTCCCTACTTATTCTTCTTCTCCCAAATCACCATCAATTATTGTTAGCTCATCGAAAACTTGGCTCAATCTTAAATTCAATAACTGTTGCTGTGCAACTTTTGAGGATTCTTGTGTATTGAACTGAGTATATCTTGGTCTTGGATTCGGGGATATGAATTTCGATTGGACTTGATTCGGAAACTGAAACTGGTAGGTTGCGTTGGTTTGGTTGTTGGTTTCAAGTCTTTCAAGATAGATACAGATACCCAACATACTTAAGTAAATCATATTCCATCAAATCATTTCTTTCCTCAATTAACTTGATACATACATCAGACTCTTCCTTATTAAAATTATTGGATTTCATCACTTACTTCATACTTGCTTCGCGTAGGTATGTCATCTAACATCTAAGGCTGTGATATGTGTTTGTGATGGTGCTTCGTGTTTTCTGTTCACAGCCAGCCAGGCCAGCAACGAAAAAAATATACGTGGGTTCCTTCAAGCCTTTTTATAATCGACTAATTCATGATTATTGAAAGATTTTGTACTGATTGCACAATGTTTAGGTTAGACATCTCCAGAAGCTGGTTATTTGAAAAAGCGCTGTGGAATATTTTGCGTATAAATCGTAAAATGTGGTTGGCATCAATATTAGCATACGTTTCCCCGACCTGGTGTTAGGGATCGAAAAGGATTATGCTTATCACTCATCAGTCATCAGGCTAGGTTGGATTTAGTTTACATTGTGAAATTATGAATATTTTTTCCTTAAAAGCTTGCGAAATAATTAGTGTAACTAGTTGAGTTTTTAAATAATATTATTAACTACGCAAAAATACTATCAGCAGTCAGTTTGAGGGCATGGACAGCACACTGAGTGGTTCAGTGGTACATGGAAGGTACTTTTGCATGAGTTCCCTGTGCATAAGTACCTATTCTTACAAGCTTGTGTTGTTTTTACCTTCCACCTATTTACAGAGTTGGAATTCTTTTTTCCACTTGCACCTTGTACCTTCTAGCTTATGAAAACTGTCACTTGTGGTTTATCCCAGTTATTTTATCACAACAAATGACTTGGACTTGAAATTTGGTTACTGTTAGGAACTTAGTTTCTTGAATTGTATCGTATCACATGCTTCAGAATCTTCTTGATTGATTACTGCCTCCAGTGACTGCACATATTCTTTTACGTCTCATGAATCATAAAGCAAGCAAGAGAAAGTGAAAGCAATCAATTGTTTCTTTGATTTTCATTCAAATCTTGCAATTAAGGGAAAATTATGACAAATAAATGGATTAATAAATAAAATGGAATTAAGGTGCCCCACCCTTCAATAATGTCATGTTAGTACTGCTTCAATTGTATCGTCTTTATCGTAAAGAATCAACCATTGTTATAACGTCAATTCGCGTGCGACATCAGTCACTTTATCTTAAGTCTGAAGTGTGGACTGTCCTCTTTAAGATCATGTCATAATTAATATGTATGGGATTAACAAAAAAAATTTGATAGTTTCGATATTTATTTTTGATTAGTTATTGTTATCTTCTCGATCAGTGATTCAATTTCATTTGATATGGCTCAATCGCATGAATTCGTAACACACACAAAGCAACAATTTTAATGTGTTCTAACCATCTATGTATTTAGTTTGAAATGTTTCGAAATGATTTAGCATGATGTATTTTTTACCATTTACTGTTCCAACTTACTGTTTAGAAAGGTAATTCAAGCGGCCATTTTATTCGATTCCAATAATTTCTGAATTACTAACTTCAGTAATGTAGGAATTTATTGGAACAATCCTCCTACAAGAATTTGTTGGAAAGTTGATGGAAAATCATATGATTAAGGATCAAGTCCGATCAGGTCAAACCCGGTATACGTTCTTACTGCTGGCTGTCCTCTCGAGTTCATGACTGCAAAAACGGAACTATTTTAGTGTTTTTAGAAGTGTTTACTTAACGCTTTTTGTTTTATAATTGTTTAGTTATCTGTCTAGAAATAAATACGTTGCTCATATATAGGAATAGGACTAATAGCTTAAGGAAGCGTGAAATAATTTAATCTTTGTTTTATAGTTAGCTGTTGTTGTTCTCGTACTTCAGTCAAAACTTACTTGTTTGTTCATCATTCATATAATTTCAATTGATAAAATCCTGAAGATTTCTACTTGATAGTTAAATGAGTGTCCCATGCAATCTCTACAGTACCTATTTAGATATGTTGTTAAATATTTTGTAAACAAATACAACTTGTTTTTATTTGAATGATCTCTGAGTTTTGTCATGTGAGATATTAATAGCGTTCCTAACTCCGTTTAAATTTCCTCATTTCAGGACATTCTTAAGTGAGCTAAATAACTTCTGGTGATTACATAGTTTTGATCTGCGATTAATTTGATACGAAACTGTTAAGAACAAAAGAACTAGAAGAACAAAGAACTGTAAGGTGTGAACAAACTTCGTTGATGATATTATCAATTATTGAAATATTGTGGGCTTGATGTGTACTATATTTATTTGTTAATGTTGATACCTAAACTAGCTCACTCAGAGACTGGTGACGCAAATAGTTAACTAAATTTTTTCGTGGTGATAAAGTATAAACGTCTTCCTACCAAAATCAATATTGTGCACTGTGTGATCGGATACTTGAGTAAAGATAAAAACGAATAATAATTACTTGCTGATACTATAGTGACAAAACTATTTTCAAGAGACAAGCATTGCCAGTGACTAATTTGTACTGGTTTTCGTCCTGAAGTTTATTTACCTGCGCTTGCAAGCTGTCCCCACTCCTGTACTTTTATACTGTCACTGTCTACCAGTGCAGTGGATGAATTCAAGAATTGTTTGACGATTACCAAATTACTATATTTCGTCTTCTTTGCAGCTTTTTGACGTGTCAAGTACTGTTGTACTGTTTGACTATTTCTGCTTGGAGATTAGTTTAGATTTAAAGGTGAGTTCTCTCAAAATGTTTTGGGCACCCTGAAAATAATTTTAATTTTTTGTTCAAAAATATCCTATTACTGTACAGGGGATACAGTGGAATATGCGTTTATTGTACATAGCACATTCATAATTTTATTAACGTATACTTTGTTAATGTGGAACCGGTTGGTTTTGAGTGTTTATTTCGTGCGTGCATGTGTTTAAAACTTATCCATACCACAGTAAATGGGAGGCAGTAGGGTAAAAATGGGTCCTTTTGATCATTTGCTAAAATGTTCGAAATACTTGTTACGCATGAAAGACTTTGGATTGGAGTTCATAATTTTAATGTTTTCGTTTTATATGTTTGTTTATATGGGAAATGGAAAGTTTCTATCGATGACAGTTTCGATGTGGCAGGCAATTATCGATACTTGTAAACAATTTCCTATTGGGGTGGCGTAATAAACCCGTGAAATATATATTTAGAGAAGTTAGAGGAATTATGCTGTAGAAGTTTTTTGTTTACTTGTAATTAGATTTTTCTTTGTTTGACCTTTTGATGTTGGCATATGCTGCATGTGGATTCTTATCCGACGGAACGTGTTACGAGATGTGACTTTATACTTTTTGTTTTCTATTGTGAGTGGGTAACAATTTGAGCGTTTAAATCGCATTCTTCAAGAGGATTCATTTTTGAATAGGTATATGAACGAAATCTAAAATTTATATTTTCGGTAGTAAATTATTTTGAAACTATTGGTTCGTATATATACAAGTGTAAGCAATCCTGGAAAAACTTCCGTAAACTAACTTTAAATATCTTTTTGTTTTTCATATTTACCATCATTTGTTGAAGTGGTCCTTATGTAGCTGAATGTAACAATTCGGACGGCATCTGTTCGTTTTTTAAAACCACGGTATCAATTTGCTGCAGCAAAATTCATCGATTACAATTGGGTCCATCCATATTTTTTTTAAGGTTTGTTTTTTTTTGCTCATTTCGCATCTTAATAATCTTTATTAGTGTGCAGTGTTGCTGTAAATTAAATACTAACTCTTGAACTAGTTTTAGTTTACTTAACTCTCTTCTTGTTATATCGACTTTAGGTGAGATCAGTCTGGCCTCCATAGGGAGGGGAGAAGGGAGGGCTTCGCCCCCCGACGACTCGCCCCCCAAGAAGAAACCTAGGGTCAGCAGCACAATGCAGACTCAACAGGTAAGCCGTTAATTTTCATCTTATTATTAGTATTAGTAGTATTAATAGCATTAAATTTAATGTGTGATACGAGTGTGTTAATTACAAGCGGCAGATTACAAACGTCGTCGTAGGTAATTATAATTCTGTATCAATCTGCATTCTGTGAAGGTTGATAGTAACAGATAATGCTGAGCTTTTTGGATGACGTATCAGATATTCAAAGATAGCGAGTCATTCTAATTAAGAAAATGTTCACTTGAACAACGTCTTGAGGCTTTGATCTGAGTTGTAGCAAACTATAGTCCAAGGCATAATATTTCCGCATACAATGTTAGTCATGTGATAAATAGTTTTGTACTGAGATTGCGATCAAAGAAATCGCTAATCTTTGTCATCTGCAAAACATATTGTGGAATGATGATGGTTTGTGTTACATCAATTGACACAAGGATTTTATTAAGTGGAGCTCACCAGTTTTTACTGTACTTGAATTTCAGGCAACGAATGGTAACGAAACGGATGACTCGCCGGTGAAGAGCAATGGGGTTAGTAATGGAGTTCACGCGGACGATGAGCTCAACGGTTCCCCTATTCCCTGCATTGCCGGCAAAAAATCGAATGAAGACATTGTCCGCATCATAGGGCAGCATTTAATAACAATGGGACTTCAGTATGTTTATTTATTTGATTAAATTTCTGAAAATGATCTCTGCTTATGAATGTTTATCATTGATGAAGTATTTACTACAAGTTTGAGCTCAAGCCAATGTTTGTAATTTCGGTTTGAACTTTAAACTATAGGAAGAGTGCGGAAGCGCTGATGGAAGAGTCAGGGTGTAGAATGGATCATCCCGTGGCGGCTAAATTTCGTAGCCATGTGATGAATGGTGACTGGGTGAAAGCTCACGCGGATCTTCAGGAACTCAAGGATATTCTGGAGAATCCGGACTCACTCCTGGTAAATAATGCACGATTATATTTGAGCTCGTTACGACATGGGCTTAAAATTTTGCTGAGCACTTTACATCAAAACAATTTTGTTCGTCGATACATATTAAGGCATGATATAAAGGTATATGCACAATTTTGAACAAGTTTTTAGAGCATTATTTTTTTATGTTCATTTAGGAAATGCAATTTTTGCTTCTTGAGCAAAAATATTTGGAGCAGTTAGAAGATTGTAAAGTGATTGATGCATTGTCAACTCTACGGTACGAGTTGACTCCACTAAACCACAAGACGAGTCGTGTCCACCAACTGTCTGCTTACATAATGTGTGCGACACCAGAGGAGGTTCGTGAGCAAGCACACTGGGCAGGGAAAGATAGCCGATCTCAGTTGATGGAACAACTCCAGCAGTTTTTACCTCCCTCAATAATGTTGCCACCCCGCAGATTAGAAGCTCTATTGCGACAGTCCATTGAGTGGCAAACGGAACGATGTCCTTATCATAACACTAAATGGCAAGAAGATGTTTCCCTCGTCGTGGACCATGTTTGTCGGAAAGATATGTTCCCGACTACAACTCTTCAAATTCTCAATGACCACTCAGACGAAGTTTGGTTCTGCCGTTTCTCTCCTGATGGAACGAAACTTGCAACTGGGTCCAAGGATCAATCAGTGATTATTTGGGATGTGCATCCTGTAAGCTATTGTTACTTATATTTTGTTCCTCATTTATGATTCTTCACGTAACGAAATTACAGAATAAGCATAATGTTGTATGTCATTACCAATCTGGATTATTCCGTGCATACAGAAAGAACTGAAATTATCTCATCGAAAAACTCTGGATGGCCATCAATACGGGTGTTCATATCTCAGTTGGAGTCCGGACTCAACGTACTTGTTAGCGTGTGGACCTGAAGATGCGACTGAGCTTATTATATGGAATGCCATTACAGGTGAACTTCACAATAGGGCTGCTCCGCAAGGGGAAGATTCTTTGACTTCCGCTGCATGGCATCCTGACTCAAGAACATTTGTGACTGGTGGTACTCGCGGCCAATTTTACCTCATGGTAGTAAAATTATCTATTTTATGTCGTATTAAAATTTAATTTTAAATTCGGCATTTTTGTCATTGTATTGTTATATTTATCAACTGTGCTTACATGAAATTTTAGGACCTTGAAGGAAATGTATTGGATTCTGTCGAAGGAGTTCGTGTTCAGTGTTTGGCATTCAGAGGTGATAAAAAAACAGTTCTAGCTGCCGATACTCATAACCGAATCCGAAGTTACGTTTTTGAACAAGCCAATCACGACCACAATCTGTACGCATTGGACGCATTCTATTTTAAAAATCTAAATTTGTATGTGTTGTGTATTGAACTTGTGAATAAGGTAGGGCAGTAAGATCCATGCGTGTTTTTAAATGTCTACAGATTAAAAGAAGAGAACTCAATAATGAGTTTCACAGTGGATGCTACAGACCGACTGGCTCTGGTAAATGTGTCCACTCAAGGAGTTCATTTATGGGATTTAGAGGATCGTTGCCTAGTACGTAAATTTCAAGGAGTTACTCAAGGTTTCTACACGATTCACTCATGCTTCGGTGGCCTCAATCAAAATTTCATTGCTTCTGGTTCCGAAGGTAACTGTTTACTAATAATAACAACCTTACATTCTTACATTTTTACTATTAGCTTTGTTGGAGTGTTCGGATGTACTATTATCTTATTCACCCTAAACTGTAGACAACAAAGTGTACGTTTGGCACATACGAAAAGAACGTCCAATCGCAACCTTGGTGGGTCATTCGAGAACCGTAAATTGTGTGACGTGGAACCCTGTCCGACCGGAAATGCTAGTGTCCGTTTCCGATGATGGAACCATTCGACTTTGGGGTCCATCTCCTGAAGCAACTGCCGCAAATCCGAAATAACAATTCTTGCATCGTTAATTGTATACATTTGCTTCCCAAATAAATTTATTAGTTTTGAGTATTAATGAATAGGTATGGTGTGCTAAATCAAAGTGATGTTTTTTTACTTTGGTCTACTCAGACGCTAAAGCGGGCTACTACTTTAGCTGGATAAACGTGAAACACAAAACGATACAATGATGTGTGACCTTTCGGTTATGGTTTGACTTACTATTTAGTCTACCCCTTCCAGTTTTTTCGTCTAATCATTGTAAGATCTTGAGAAAATAGCTATTCAATCAACCCCAGTCCCATGTAAGTCGCAGTAGAAAGCGTAATATTATGTAATTTACATAACCTATAGTTATATTAAATTGCTAAGGGGCCATCCATAATAATTAAAAGTGTTTGTAAATAAAAGAGTAGGGAAGGACACAACTTTGAATTTTTTAGCCTCTTAATAGTTATTTTGATGATTCCCCAGCTGATGGAAAAGTGATTAGTATAATTTTCTCGTCGATGCAAGTGTCATTTTTGGATGACCAGATAACTATACGTAATTACTAGTTATATTTTGCTTCTTTCCTAATTATGTAGAGTTGATGCGGAATTAAAACTAGTTTACTATACCACACACCTGTTCGTAAGTGCTCGTATACACGGAAGCGCCTGTAGATCTTTGTTACTATATTTTGAATTTCTAATTGCAATTTGAATGGGCTTAGATTTTTTCTCTTGCTCTATTTACCTATTATAATTATATGCTACCAATAATTATTATTATCTACCTACTCTACTAGCTGCAGTTATGCCGCTTCATTTATACTTTATACGACCAGTGTAAGGAGACTGTAAGAAGTGTTGTGTCTGGGGAAACAAATCGCTAGGTACATGCACTATAGTAAAAGTTAGGACATAAAATTGAATCAAGTTAGTAATTATGCCTTAGTTTTGTTCTAATCAGTTTGATCCTGGTAATTACTGTTATAAGCGATATATAAATACCTTCACATATAATTTCCTGTTCTTCTGTACAAGTAATTGTAAAGCAACTGTAGCTTTAATGACTAATGCCCATAATTGTCTCACTAAATAATATCAGATTTGGGGATTTTATCGTTGTTAATCCAACTTTACTTTCGGATGTTTACTCCATAATTTTGAATTTTCACTTGCCACACACGGTAAAAACTTAACATCTTAATTTAATCTATTCGATATTCCTAACTCGCCTCTCACTCATCTCTAAACGTACAGTTTAGTAGGAGGTGAGTAAACGATGAGCAAGGGATATACAAAGGATTAGAAGAAGATGGTGTTTGGAAATGTGTACGTCTACCAGTTTTTCATTTTATTTAGTTAACTTGTTAGATGCATTTATTCCTTGTCCTTCTGCTTCTTCCAACGTCGAATTTCCAAACTAGTGGTTTCTAAAAACAATTTTCATACTATGGTTTTAGTGTGACGCTGTTAGGGTACGATGCACTCCTATAACTATAATTATGAGATAAATATGATTATGCTGCGTTGATATTGTACTAGAAGCAGTCGGGTGTCCGAAAAGTATAGGGAATCAAATTCCAGTGTACATGATTAATGGCAATAACTGGCACAAGTGACGAATTCGAAGCTCTGTTAATTAATGTTGTAGCTTCACGGGTTCTCGTTTTCTCGCTAAAGCAATTTTAAACGTTAAAACATCTTTCCGTTATAATGAAATAATAAGAAATTGCTTAATCATAATTATAACTTCTTAAAAGTCGTTTGAAAGACAAATTGCAAAACATTCTGTGATTTTAACGCGTTATAACGTTTTTGAAAAGGTCGCTCATTACCTTCTCGTAACACTAGTTGTTATAACGTATAAAATCGTTATAATGAGAGAATAAAAACCCCATCTTTTTCGAACTTGAAAAAAATATTAATGTATGGACGGACACAGCTATTCGTTCATACACGCAAAAAACCAAGAGTCACTGGATAGGGAACGTAAAACTAACGCTATGCAGTTAATTTATATTCTGCCGGTGCTAATATATATACAATAATGCTTTGATTATTTTCTGGAATGGGATTATGTTTTCGAGCCTGACTTCCTAATTTGGTAACAGTAGTTAATTATAGTTCCATGATTTTACCTAACAACCAGTGTATGTAATTATAACTAATATATATGGGTTGCATATCCCGAAAAAACTTCGTTGTAGCCGAAATGAAAGTGTTCCTGGTATAAATGAATTCAGGAGGTGTTTATAACATGACATAAGAAAATGTAATGATCAGTTTACAGGGAAAGCAAACAAGTAATGACGTTACACTAACAGAGTAGAATCGTGCACTTACTAATCAGAACATCTGGTTTGCTAATAGGTAATAACCTTCGGACGTAATTATGATTCTGTGGAGATAAGCCAAACTGACAAACCGTGGCGTGGTGCTCAACAATGGTCAAACGTTTGTAATTGAATTTTCAGTTAAAAGCAACAGTCAAAGCTAAAATTCAGGGCCCGTCAAAAAGGATAATTAAGTGGAAGAACGTGAGCACAATTTTCGCCCAGTGTACCTACGTGTATCCCTTAAGTACACTGCTATGTACACTGCGCGGCAATTCTGCTCACGTTTTTTCCCTTTAATTATCCTGTTGGACAGGTGATTATGCAGTCGTTTATAATTATAATTAAGGTGGAAAATCTCTGACTTGAGTGTCAATCGATTGACGTGGCTTGCATTGTCCTCATTTTCGTCTCTTTCATCGTCAGTCTAGTGTAAAATGTAATTAGAATTATTGATATCTAAAATGTGCGCGGGGTTTCTCCATTTGTATCCAAAGCACCCCAGCAAAAACTGTCCAATTCATAAATAAATTACAAGTTTAACATTGATCTCTGGATGCAATTGATTGTGTATAATGTATGTAATTACTGGATAGACTAATTCATGTAATGATAAATACGGGGTGTAAGTCATAAGGTGCGACGATTTTGACTCACAGAGAAACGATTAGGACTCGGCAAGATAAAACAGCAATTATTGGAGTTCTGACCAAGATACCAAGCGTAATTGGCTGTTGTAAGGTAACTACAACTTCGGTAACAGCCCATTGTAGATACAGGTACCGAATTTTGGTAGTAGTTCCCTTTAGGCTAACGAATTAACGATTAGTAAATGAGTGCATTCGTGTGCTTTATAATTACGAGAAAGCGATTAGGTAAAAGATAGTAATGTGTAGTTATCAGAAAGAAAAAGTTGATGGTGAATGGAAGGTCAATCATTTATTTCATATTTAGAAATTATAAATTCCTCTTATTCAAGTTATGAAATTTCCATTAGTACAAGTTTGACTCGCAAATTCGAATGCTGGTTGTTTGTAACATTACATCAGGTCCAAAAAATGGAATTTCGAATGATTAAATTAAGCTGTAAAATGACGCTAAACTACTCTAACCGTAATACGCGATATAATAACGATATGTTTCAGGTATAGTAAAATAATTAGAATGTAATTACAATAAATTGCCATGTAACCGATGTGAGGCACCTGCCAAATTAAAAGATCCTAGAGAAATTTTCAATTACATACTTTTTTTCCTAAAATCTTATGCACTTGCCCAGGCCCAAGTACCTTGTTATTGTGTTTACACAAAACGGATTTCGTACGCTGTGGGAACAAAGTGCTTGCAAGAATTAAATATGTAGGAAAATGCGTTTACGTTATGATGCATGGGACCGATTAGCTCAATTTTAGAATCCCAATATTCCCTATCCTCATTTCGAAGTAGCTGGCGGGCTTCCTTTCAATCACTAACAATTAGATCTTTAAATCAGTTTTTCTTACTTTTACTAAAATAATTCCCCCAACTATTACAAATAACTTTATCCTTAAGTTTAGTCCACGTTTTTGCAGATGTGTAACATTGATAATGATCATTCATTTTCGGTGTGTATTCTCCAGAAGTTAGCTAGAGAGCTGTTGGAATTTTAAATTGTGACTTACAGTTTTTAATTTTAGATATGTCACAATTGACTTGACTATTGTTTTTACTGAACCCATTACCAGACCAGTACCATGGTTTACCAGTTTGGTTTTAGAAAAGTAGTTTCGCTTTACTTGCCACATCGACACTTTTCCGTTTCCGATTTCATCAATGTTTTTGCCACTCGCTGCGGTTGGGGGTATGAATGCTGATACTAAGTACCAATGGTACGGTATCCGTGAAATCTAGCTTGTACATGGGTACGGATTAAATACAATTATTGCCACTTCTGAAAATTAATATAATTATCTAGAAATATACCTAATAAGAATAGGTGATCACATTATCGACATGAAAACAAAGTGTAAGATATATACTATATGATAAGTACCCAGACTTATGAATTTATTTAAGGAACGCATATAATTAATTAATTATACGAGTACGAGTAATGAGTATATTTAGAATATAATTTTTATGTTAATTAGATTCAACTTTAGTAGAGTAATTACATGCTAATTATCAATTATGTACTACCAACAATTGATTGTAGGTAATTTATTTCAGTGCATACTTATATAAACAGAAGTAAACAATAACTAAAAGTAATATATACTTGTTAGGGTACGATTAATTAATTGGTGTTGTACGTGAAAAAAATCGATGTATTTATAGTGAATTGAGACACTTTTTTTCGCATGAACTTCAAAGCAAGAATATTTTCCTTCAGAATGCTTGTTTCGGAGTTTGTCATTAATTTATTTTCAGTCATTTGTTGAACCGATGTGAAAACTGTAAGTAGCTCATTCGTTTGTTTGATTTTATTATGTATTTAAAAACTATTGCTACTTTTATACCAATCAGCAACCACAATTACAATCTACAACCACCGACGACCTACGGTAACGACCTAGTGGGAGGCATGACCTCTTCTTGGGAAATTGCATCTGTGATGCGCACAATGAAAATATGTAGCAAATACTTGGATTCCAATTCGAAGTTTCGAAGTGTAGCTTAAATACATATACCATTATACACCCATTTATTTATCAACATTAGTTTAACGATCTAACTTATGTGAGGTAATAAAGGTGTTCTGCTTTAAGCGATTCGTTAGGCGAAACTCTTGCTATTCAGCATTTAGTGTGCGTAAGCTCAAAGAGTTATCTTTTCATGTGTTAGTTACAATAGTTATGTACACACCTGTAATAATGTGGTTACAGGTAGTGCGTGTATACTAACCAATTTAATGTTTAGGTCCTAATGCTTTCTGCTAAAATGCTGGCAGATGACAATGACAGGTTGATGGTGTTGTCTGGCTAAAACCCGCAGTTTGTAGGTATTACCTAATAGAACAAATGTTTCGTACTCTCATGCATTTGCATGACAGAATTAATTCTTTATTCCGTTTATGGATTGCGTTGTGCCTCGTGGGTGAAAGTGAATGCGCTATCATGAAAATTGAAAAACTACAATAAATTGTACTGGATTGGATGGAAAGTTTGAGCTTTCTGTGCAACTCTATGAAGGTACAAGTTAATCAAGGTGACAGTTTTGTACATATTGTATACATACCGTTAAGGTTATGATTATGTTATATAATACTAAGTGGGATATAAGACGAAAAGCAGGTGTACAGATTTGAAGCGAATAAATCGTTTGCTGAAATTATAAAAATGAACTCAAATTTCCACCAGTCATTTATTTTCAAATCAAGACAAACATTTCATTTCTACTTAACCTAGGTACTAGGTACATTCATCATTCACGTTTCATTATTTTTAATCGGTATTCATTCATTTATCTGTGTGCCTATAGCGAAGTGATTATATTAAATAAATAAACTATTTTGCAAGTAAAAAATGGAAAGATACAAAAGTTAATAACAAAATTGTTAAAGCGCAGTGCAAAGTTAAAGCTTTGGCTAGGTCTTGATTTTTTTGTCTCGGATGGCAATAACATACCGTTGAGCAACTTTGAGGGGAGGAGAAAAACCTTCCGTGTACGATGAATCTTCGAATAGGATCTCATACTCGTCATTATGAGTCTGTGGCGGGGTGCTGACAACAGCTTTGTAGAAGCAAGTGGTTTGAGGATAAAGTGCCATTACTAGAAAACATGTAATTAGTATTAAATCATACCCGAAACTAACTACTAGAACGAAGTGCAAGAATTTGCATTTTTGTATATCCAGTTCAGGTTTCTCTTGTACTCATAAATGGACCTTCCACAAGGATGTGGCAGTAGGAGTAAATATACGTAGTTATATAAAGTAGATTAAATTGCAGTTCCATCCTCATTTAAAATATCATTAACATATTAGATGTATTTTATTTCAAGAACTAAATCTATAGAAGAAGATACTACATAATTATATATTTCAGGCTAGAATAGGTAATTAATTATTTTATGCCCTACCCTAATAGCTGTTTTATTGATTACGACAGCAGAAAGTAATTTTACGTGCGAATAAACATCACCGCTTAAAATCAGTATTATTTACATCGCAAATATAAACTTGTGTCCATACCACTTCTACAATACCTACTTACCTACTTCTTACTAAATTATTCTTTATAAAATCATGTACAAGGAAGTACAGAATTCGATTAGTAGGCAAGTTATTAACCAAAGATTTATTATTTATAAAAAGTATAATAACGTACCAACAGTATCTTTGGGAAATAGTGCATGTGGGTCAGTTTCTGGATTAGCTTTAAGAATAGGTAAAGGAACGACACGACGGCGACTCAATGTTAAGTGCTCTTTTGATTCTTCATCAATATCGTCTACTTCATATTTACTCAGAGAAGCATTGTAGGAAACAACTTCAGCTAAAATCCAATTATCATCACCCTCAGGACTTCTGACCAACGCTGCGACCATATCACCAACCTATGAAATGTATAAAAAAACCAACGACCTTATCGTTACTATGAATATTCTTCACATATTCTGATGCTATTATGGGATGTTTCTTATTAGGTCAATAGTTAGTTTCAAAATTTTCAAGCTGAATATTGAAGTTCAATTGACGCGCTATTCGATTAAAAAGTAAAACAATTAGGAAAATTCTTGGAGTGTATTTGTGATTTTGTTTACAAATAAATACCTTCGCTACATAACTGAAGTCTGCAGGTACTGCACCGCATAAAGGTGGCGATTCTTCTCCCGGTTTCCCAATCCATAATGGTAAAGTTTGGGCAGATGTCTGTAGCATTTTCATTAAAGCGCCTCTCCGAATAGCTTCTTTATTGCCTGAATGTTTAGCTTGAATCCTGCGCTCATTTTTTATTGATCGAATTTCGTAGATCTTTTCAAGTGCTTTCCGAATTAAATTCTCTTCAGATTCGGCTTCCGAAAGCGCAGAATTGTACAGACTCTTGAGCTTTTGCTAAATAAAATTAGTAAAATTATTGCACTGGGAGGGAGAACTTTTCTTTGACTGATCATAAGTTGGTAAGAGTATCCGCTTACTTTGTTAGCTTGAGTAATTTTCTCGTCTTGCCTTGCCTTTTCATGGATTTTGTTAATGGAAGCAATGGTAGCAACACTTTTTCCATGTTCGACGTTGATATCTTGGATAAGCTGATGAACTCCCTTCAATCTCTCCTTTTAAAAAAGATTGACAATGTAAGTTTAATCCAATCGAATAACCACATAAGTACCATATTAATCACGTCATTCGTTCCTTCAAGTAAATCAAATTCACTTCTATGGTGATAAGATTCATTTTACAACTAATTAGCAAAAATCTTCACATTTTGAGTTTAAACAAAGATTAAAGATGCACAACTTTAACATAAGAAATCGACAGAGGAATTTGAAGGTCAAGACATCTAGTCGGAGTACCTAAATGTTTTTACATGCACTTTTAGTATACGCTTTTGTACATTCACATGTATCTAATTAAAAAACTAACCTGAATTTGCTGCAAAGCTGTGTCGCCCATTTTCACATCCGTTGCTTAGTTGTGATGCTCCAAACAAAAGTATATACTCCGACTTCGGAACGTTTTTTAATGATACAGATCATAAAGCTCTTCGTTATTCTTGTAACCTGAAGATGCGTAAAGACTGCGTTTCGTCAAGGCTCGCCCAGCATAAATAACGTACGACCAAACAATTACCACGAGTATTACGCAAAGCTGAAAAAAATTATTATAATTGTAATTATTAATTACTTGAAAACTACATAGTAAATTTTTCGAAGTGGATGTTAGGCATTTGCTATTATTATTCAGACAAGGTTATTCAGAATTAATGTAGGGGCAGAATATCTATCGTTATCCTATGTGAATGGTTATGGTATTGTGAAGTTGACTTCACTGACGGAAGCTCGTCATAAAATAAATGAATACAAAATCAGCTTTCTGCACTATACACCTGTAACATGTAAGTGGAGGATAAGTCATTTGACGCATCTTTATTTACTCGTTAGCAAGCTGATGCGATGGCCGTATTTATGATTTAGAGATCAACCACGACCACACCATGTTGTCAGACCCTACGCGTGTGAATATGTGTAACATGAATCATGAATGCAGAACTACAACTCCATTTAGCACTTGGTCGTAAACAAATGCAGAAACCAACTATTCCAAATGATCAAAAATATTTCAGATAATCTATATTATTAGATTATATACCTGAACACAAGAGAAGGCTTGTTAGTCCTCTTTAGATTAACAATAATGACTACCGTAGAACCTTGTTTAGTAAGTCATTTGAATAAAACTTGTAAATCACAATTATTACTTTCAGTGTGAATTTCAGCCTGACAAATAAATCTAATAACTTCCGCACCCACCAGCAGTAAAGTGAAAAGAAAAGCCATTACATCGGTAGCAAACCACGATTGCCTCTGAATCAATCTAACTAAATCAGGTATCAGTTCAGTGCATAACGAATCAGAACTTATTATTAATTACAATTAATTCTCTGCATGTAGAAAACGAAGAATTTAATTTAATTTAAACGCATGACTTTAGCAAATAAATCTCAAGGTTTCTACCGTTATCATCATCAACGAATAGTCGAAAATCAGTTATGAATATCAAATGTTAAGACATTCATTAATTTTGTACAAACCTGAAATTCAAAACTAATCTAACATCGAACATCAACAATCGAAGAATGAACCAACAACCGAAAGATTGAAAGTAAAAAAAATATAGAAGTTATTAAAAGTGTATTACAGTATCTTTCAACGTATTCACAAATAATCGTGGAAATATTTCGTCCTAACACCTAACGAAGGCAGGGCAGCAAAAGTACTAATACCAAATAGGAGGTTGCGAGTGCAATAAAAATTGTTTATTATTTACGAACGTTTTCATTGAAGTTTATGAATATCAATTAGCATGAAGTACTTACCACCTGCGCAATTCTTTTGGACACAACTGGAGAGAAGTAATATCCACTAAGATTACTCATTTCATTTTCTTCCGACTCTTTTTCGTACGTAATTTAGGTAGTAACACAGTAATTGTATTGTAATGATTACTGAGTTGTTTTAGGGCAATGTGGAAGTGTATCAATGGGTATTTGAGGAAATTGCAATTAATTTTTTATGACAACTTTTTACTCCAGAGGTTATTATATATTAAAAATTATAACTTATCAATTGCAATTATGATCTATACACCAGCATCGATCTTGCCAAACAGTTGTAACTTTTAGGTTTTTGTAAATGGTGGTCATCCGTTGAATTCGATTGATCACGAGAAAAAGGACTTCCATAGAGTCTCACGTTTCCCGATCCACGACCAAGTGTCCACCCCGGTCGTCCAGTCGTCCTTGCCCGCTTCTTCCATTGAATCCATTGCTGTGCTGC
This sequence comes from Ptenothrix huangshanensis, assembly GCA_036851915.1. Taxonomy (NCBI): domain Eukaryota; kingdom Metazoa; phylum Arthropoda; class Collembola; order Symphypleona; family Dicyrtomidae; genus Ptenothrix; species Ptenothrix huangshanensis. Next base: position 314 of record JAAXYX010001396.1, on the reverse strand, counting down.
GCTGTTGCGAAATTGTTAAGCTAATATTGTCTATTTGATAGATTCTAGATTAGATTATAACGTCAACAGTATTGACGTAACGTTTCATTTTCAAAATGTGAGGGAGGAGGTGCAAAATCGTATCGCAAAAAAATGATATACGGGGTGGCCCACTTAAATAGCACTTTTTAAATTTGTTCGTACAAGTGCATCTCTTATCCGATCTTAACAAGTTATATACTGTTTGGTAGAGAATTGTCTGGAGTTTTGGTTAGTGTACACTTTCTTTCATTTGGAATGAAACTTTAAGGTTGAAAAAATTCGGGAAAAAATCG
>JAAXYX010001395.1:0-23440 GCA_036851915.1 Ptenothrix huangshanensis | reverse complement strand
AGGTAGGCTGACTTTTTTGCCCATTTTGCCTACAAAGTAGGGTAGGAAGTAGGAAGGGCAAAAATCTTAGTAGGATTGAAGGGTAGGCAAAATACCCCTATAAATTAATAGGAAGGGGATGCGGGGAATTATTATCAACCTCAAAAGTTCATGCTTCCATTATTGTTATATAAATTAAAATGCTATTGACAGCACAAAGTGTGACTTTTAGAATTTACTTTTCTAAATTCTAGAACTCTAAATTCTTCATATTTCCTCCTTTTGTAAAACAGTTGTCTTCATTGGTAATATCCAATCAGATTCAGAGATAACTAATATTAATAGCTTGTGAATATGTATATGAGTGCATGCTTCTATTAATATACCGGGGAATTATTAGAGGCATGGAATTATAAGAGGAATTGAATAATTGGAAGTTTTACGGTATATTCAAGGCATTTTTTTAAAAATTATTTAGAAGCATTTCGTTAAACTTGAAATTTTTAACACTTTTTTTAATCAATCAAATACGGTATTTTAAATTTTAAAAACGAGTCGAACATTTCGTGGGAACAAAATTGCAAATAAGCACACAGCATCGGGTTTACCGCTATTATTTCTAATTCCTTGGGGAAACGAGACAAAATTTTGTTTTTTGAAAACAATAACGGTACATTCCACAACAAAGAGCTTGGAAAAGAAAATGAGCAAAATGCAAAATACTTTCTAGAAAATCCACACTTAAATGTCGGAGGTTCCCTACATGGGAGCAATTAAGATTTTTAAAAAAATTCATAAGCGGTAAACCCGCTGCTGGGTGATAGAAAAACCCGATGATAGATTTCAACGCTATTTCGAAGAACAAATGAACTTTCTACTTTTAAGATATTTCTAATGTAGTACTAATAATCAGTACTAGTAATCATTGATGATTATTGCATTTCTCTGATGGGTGAAATTTTTTTGTCATTTTTTGTTTTTCCATCATCAACGACAACGACATGCAGGAACAGGGAAAACATGCAAAAATAGACATGCGATACACCATTTAATGCAAAACATGGGGAGGACGCCGGGTCAGATTAAAACTAGATCAAAACGGCCGGAAACCGCCAAAATGACAAAGCCAAAAATTTTTAACTTGGGATTCAAAAGTACCAAACTTGATTTCTTGGATAATCGATGGGAGAAAATTCCAGGAGTTTAAAATGTTATGAAAAAAAGATTTCTGTCTAAACGATTTTACATTTAGCATAGGATATTCATTGGTTGACGCAGCTATCTTTCACATAGTCAGATTTCTTAACAATTGATTCTTCTAACCTGAATTTTAAGTTACTACCACATATAAAATGTTTGTGTAAGAATTTGAGTTGCTGTAGTTTTCTTCTTTCAGCAGTTATTAACCATTGTGGCAACTCTCGGGCCCAGCTGATTTGGTTAGGGGAGAGGAGGATAAAGGATGCCAGAGGAGAGAACTGTTGGCGCCTTAGAGCGGAGGCGGCTGGGATTGGCTGGAGAAGAGAGTAGATTGGTTGAGCACCAACTCCAGTTTTAATCACAGCAAGCCAAAGCTCAGAGTTGGATGTGGGAGAGTTGAAGTTAGTTTTGAATACTGAGTGACCTACTTCTATTGTTGTCAACGTCCAAGTTCAATCTTATATACAAACAGTGTTCAAGTTTCTTTGTGTCAATCGAAGCTCGAGTTATTTTTAAGTTAAGGATCGTGCGATCGGTCGAGTCAAATCTACCGACGCCAACTTCCAACGGAACTCGAGCTTTAAGTGTCAGTGTTTGATTTATCCTTCAAGTGAAAACAGGCACTTTTAAATCAGTCCAGGCTTTCCATCAAAGTCTGGATTCTCAAATCCCAAATCCCACATCCCAATTCTCAGTATCTTTCCTTTCCCACTGAGATTGGTTTACTAATTAGGAATTAGCTGTTTTCGATGAATTGACTGTTGTGCTATCCACACAGCAATTCGAGTTAAGTTAGGGTTAGTTACATTGGGAAATTGTCATCTATCGTCGTCATTATTTCGGCAATAAAACGGTGTACAACGACGATCAACTAACTGTGTAGTCCGCAGTTTCCTGCATTATTTATTTTCAATCATCGAAAATCATCCGTCACGTCTCGAAGTCACAATAAACGCGGTCATCATCCATCGGCATCATCGATTGAGCGCAGAGTCCAGACGTGGCAAGGGTAGCATTTCTCTCGGACAGGGGGCCAACCCGGGGACAGGGCTAAAGGTTAAAGGTCGGGAGCAAAGGTCTACCACAACCAGTTCACTTTTTCGAGGATGTCGTATTTTGTGTTTGTTTTTGGGAGCTCATACAAAGCACTTTCTTGATTAGCCTGTATGTCAGAAGTTGCCCCACAATATTATAAGACCATAGTCTACATATAACCGATAAAATTAGACTCTTACAGAATATATTTAGGGGATCTCTATTGAAATATTTTTTGTATTTACATAAATACAAGTTTGGTTCTTACATTCACTTTTGTACACAGTTTGTTTATATGCTCGTCGTATGACAGTATAGAATCGATAGAAGTATAATTTCGAGATATGTGAACTCATATACCGTCCATGACTGCAGTAATAATAGCAGGCTTCTTTGGATACGGGGAGTAAAATATCATACATTTAGATTTGGATTGATTTATCCATTTTTCGTGGTCCAACTACACAAAGAAAACATGTCCTCATTTAGCAAATTTTCGATTTCAGCAACTGACTGCAGAGTGGTAGATTTTTAAATCATCAGCAAAAATAATACATTTAGCACGTTAAAAAAAACGGGAAGTACGCTATAGAAATTAAAAGTGACAAAAAATAGCTGCCTTGGGCCGTTCCCTTGTTAACAGTGTACGATTTGGACGTAATATTATTAAGTCTTACACTAATTTTACGATCAGAGAAGTAAGACGCCATTTCAGTTTATTACCAGTGACACCCATACTACCATACATAGACGTAAAAAGGTAAAAGTTATTGTTTTTTCTGTGAAAGTTCCATTATCCACCAGGGTGCAAAACCTACTTATTTAGCAAATCGATCGGCGTCTTTACCCCAGCTCCGAGCCCTAATTAATTTTTGAATTGTCTTGTTCTTCATCTTTTTTTAGCATAGTCGATGTCAAGGTCAGCATTGCTACACCGAATGACCCCACTTTGTAATTCTAGACGCGGTTCATTTCTTATTATCACGTCAAGGAGAGTTTTAGAGATTAGGGTATTTCTAGTAGTTTCTGATATTAACTGTTTGAAATTGAACTCAACTTGATTGCAGAGCGTTGTAGTGCGAGTTTTTAACGGGCAAGTCTAAATTAATGTCACCAATAATATAAGTTTCAGCGTCCACGCGAGTCTCGAGGACATTGTCCAGTGCTGGAAGAAGTATGGAAGGATTAAATTTGGGACAGTACATTGCAATTAATTGTACTGTTTTGTTGTTTGGTTTTGATAGTTTAACTTAAGTAGATTCAATGGGAGAGGAAAAGGATCAGGAAGGAGTGAGAAGGACTAGAAGTCTTTGATGTAAATCAGTATCTATTCAGATTATACATACTGTAGCGTAAGGTGAGGGGAATAGAGATTGGGACAGACTTGGGCGCTACATCCCAAGATAAAACTGGCATAAAGTAAGTGGGAAAGTGGGGAATTGACAATTACATGAAAATCACGGTAGAAACTATTATTAATTATTTGGGAAAGAATAGGGACACATTTGGGATCGTTTACCCTAGCAACACGACAAGTAAAATAAATTGATGACGGGCTTTTGGTTTTGCACCACGAGCCTTCGGGGGCTTCAATTACACTAAAAAATACTCTCAGTAATCCTCGAAAATCGAAAGCTATATTAGGTAGTTAGTTTTAATAAAAACAAAAGCAGGGAAAGACAAAACGCTCGTCTTGGAAGCACTACAAAACCCTCGAATATGACTTGGAAGTACTAACACTCAATTTCACTCTCAAAATCAAACTTCAAAATGGATTGCGAAATAATAACTCTCAAAAATATACACCAGATTTGGGGACAGAAAGTGAGGGGACTTACTCTCACACTAAACTGGGACAGAAGTGATGACTTAAAAGAAGTCAAAACTTAAAATTGAAATTATGACTCTCTACACTCAAACGGGAAAGAACTGGAGTTTATTTCAGAACGGAGGTTGGGACAAAAAGTGACTGTGTAAAAAAACTGAGTTCCAAAACTCAGGCGTCAGTTTTACTGAAAAACTGACAAAAGCATGTTAATTAAGTCTTGGCTGAAAGAGGATAGAAATATCCATCTGACTCATCAGCTGACCTAATTGACATGCAAGAGGGAAGCAAGTGCAGTGGTAAACCAACTGTCAATTTGGGAAAGAGTGGAAGGGACAGGGAAAGTGCAAGGAAAAGACATCTATCTAATAGACTTATCTAGCTAATATTGGAATAAGGCTGAAATCAAAATATATAAAATTCACGTGACAATACTTAAAAATCTGAAATTATACCGTCAGATCCTTCTGGCATTATTTACTTTCCAGCTTTCTGTATTTAAACTTTAGAAAACGCTTTTCTTTTGAAGATACATTTGTGCTGTTATTCTCTTTTTCTAGATAATTGTCATGAAGAAAGAAGAGCTCCTATTAGTTTTATGCATATAATTACAACTGAGTGCATAAGTCATGGAACAACGATTATTCAGATTTTGAAATAGCTTAAATATACGGACTATTTAATACCAAGTTAACGAAAAGTACCCTATTCCGTGCATAAATAGCGTAGTTCATTTTAATATCGGCAACTTCCTTCAATATTCTATCAGATTTTTCAGCGTTTGCTTGCATGAAGGAAATCATCATTGCTTTGAATTCGGCATCCGTTGGAATTTCGCTGCAGACAAGCTTCGAAATTTCTTGATTACTTTTAACTGAGCACCCTCCTCCTTTGAGTCCATTTTTTCGGTGTATGATGTCCTTAATTTTCGGTTGCCCGGTTTGGGCTGGAGATCCGGGTAGTTGATTTTCAATACAGATTTCGTCTCGTCGTCTTTTTGTCGAGTTTTGGGAGTAGCGTAGCCTCAGTTGGCTAGGTTGTCCGTTAGTATTTCGTTATTCAGGTGAGGCTTATTTGGCTCTCGACAGGTACATGTGTTCTCTTTGACTTTCAAAAGGCAAGTTCCGTTTTTCAAAATAAACAGTTTAGATAATTATTAAAAATAAATTAACAAATAATAAATAAACACCACCCAAACTGGTGGTACAAAAGTGATGGGACAAATTTTTTAATTAATGTTAATTAACCTTTTAATGACGGCTTATATAAGGAAAAATAACATGGTGCCTTATGGAAATAACACAGTACCTCTGTCCCTGTCGTCCTGAAGAGGTTAAATATTAATGCATTAAAAATATTAATTTTAATATGAAAAATGTCCTGAATTCACGTTTACACATTCCGTTATTATCCATACTAGGGAGGAAACCGGACTTAAAGTGCTCGCGTAAGTGAACTGTAAGGGCGGAAACCATGTGCCAACCAGATGACTGCAGTACTACAGGATTATTGCACAAACATTTACCTAACCAGTACGGTAGGTTGACATAACGATTTACTATGCATGAAGGTGCAAGACATGCAGGACATGTAGAAAACATGAACATTAAGAATAGGGAAAGAAGTAAGGATGATTGTTACACGGCTACCTGACTACTAACGTCAGTCGTCTGTCCACACATCATTAAATTAACCCGTTGTGCATTTGTTGTGGCGTGCGAATGAAGAATGTGCTGCACGCATGGAATTTTTCGCTTTTCCCTTTCCTTCTTTTCATTCTTTCTCATTTTTACCTGTGAAATAGGCAAAGGACCTTCAGAGGGTTTTCCTTGGGTTTGGGATAATAATGACAGCAAGAATGCAACAATAGAGCTGTGAGTGAGGAGGCATGAGATAATGGAAAACATTCAAAGACCATTAAATTGGCTGCGATGCGGACTGTGATTGACGATAAAATCACATGAAATTGTAAACAAGTTGTTATCTTGCCATCATCACAACATAAAAATAACGAACGAGAGAAAACAAAGGGTGCAACTGCGTGGAAAATGTGAAGCTGCACAAGGGAAGCCTGAGATGGTAGTTGATTTCTTGAAGGCGACCCACTCCTTGCACCTCAGCACGAAGAAGGGAACGAAGTCTCTCAACTTTATACTGAATGTCATTCCATGCAATTAGCTGCACCTTGTCAATCCTTTTCACTCGCTCATCTTATTCGTGGTGGAAATTAAAAATCAAGTCAATAAAAGTGCTGTCGTGAAGATACGTGTCCGATAGACGTAGGTGTGCGCGTAAGGAGCTCCTGCAGCCGCAGTCAGTGGACCGGAATGGCAATCGCATCTCCCACGCCTCTTATGTAACTCCAACTCTCGATCCCAGACCCAACTTTTGTCTTTATGCTCGACATGCCACCATCTGCTAATTCTCCCCTCACTTGCAATGCATTGCGACTTTATGGAATCCTTAAGGCTATAAATGCTGAACCAAAACTTGGGTCGTAAACATCGACATGCAATTACACAACAAACACAATCAGATAAATGTCAAGTTCTTTTTCATTTTATTCCATTTCAAATTATCTCATCGTAAAAGCATTATGTTTATTAACTGTACCAAATGTGACTAATTTTTGAATTCAAGTGTACTGGGAGCGAATGAACGCTCTCAGAGACTGAGCCATATTCGAAATTTCACACCTTGTACCTTTCAAATTGTCAATTTTAACTATTGTAATGATTGCACGGAAACCTGTACAAGTTTCAGTTTCAAGTAGAATGAGTGTGAGGCAGGTGTTTCCATACGAGGTCTCTTACGCAGGTAAGTAGTCAGAGCATAACTACAGAATGCTTCACAGGTGACATCAGGACTAATTCGCAGACTTGTGCAGCCTTTGAAAATTCCTCTGAATCTTTTCGCAATTGCTTTCGACAAATTGTATAAAAATAGGAAAAGGGAAATGCGGGCTTAGTTAGGTGAGAAACCTAAAAGACCCATTGGAGTTGAGGAAGAAGAGCCCCATAAAAGCGGAGCGTTGTGAGAAGGACGGGACAGAGGAGAAAGGAAGAGGCTGAAAGATGCTATAAAAGGAAAATTGGGAGTGAAGGTGAGGATAAGAATTAGACGAAGAAAGCTGGAGCGTGGTGAGCCTCATGGGAGTAGACAAGGGGAGCGTGGGGAGCTGGGACGTGGTAGAAGGCTGGAGCAGCTTCGTAGACGACTGGAGCTGGTTGATACACCAAGTGCTTGCTCACATCGGAACGTGACACGGCCACAGCAGATGAGTGTCCGTCTTGATAGGCGTAGGACGTTTGCTGATTTCCCAAAGCATCCCGAACAACCGAAGTATCACTGGATGCAGCAGGGACGTGGGCAATCAAGAATGGCAGACCGGGTCTTGGAGCTCCGGAAGTCATGCTGACCGCAACGGTCATCAGGACGCACAGAACCTGCGTTACAAACCAAAAATCTTTATTCCTCCAGTCGTCTCTGCCGCAATGAAAACGAGACGTTGCCAGCCGTGAATGTAGCGCAAGCGGGTGAAAATGTTGCTATGAAAGTTAGTAAAATGAAAATGTAGCCACTTGAGCACTTACAATTGAGGGTTGCATGGTGAATCGAGGTGTTTGATTTTCTTGAAAGAAAAATGAAGTTGAGGATGTGAGATGACAGTGGCGTGTGGTGTGCAGTGTTTCAGCTGTTGCTACCCCTTGCTGGATGAGGACTTGATGTCGAATGATTCGATGGAAGGAAATAATGCTATTTATACTACGGACAAGACCACCCCATTGTTTTTCCTGCAACAAAAAACTCGACCAAATTCGCACAAACTGTCCGTCCGTATGTACCTACAGCTCCTTGCACAACAACATGCTGCGTAAATCCAATCCACGAATCCACCTGATCAAAGGCAATCTTGAAAAAGTGTAGGAATGCAAGGCACACAAACGGACTACCTCACCTCTTCCTCCAAAGCCACCACTTGAACGCACACACTTGATATCGCTGTGGAATCAGATCCCTCCACGTAATCTACCTATTCTGGTTCCCAATCTCATGCGTAATCATAACCGTGAGCACCCAGCATCGAGTCCGTTCAGGCGCTAGTTCAAAGCATGTCATTTCATGCAAACGGACGGAAAGGGCAAGCAAATCCTGAGCACAAGTCGGCGTTTCTACATGCTCCTCGTTCTCATGTAATCACTTGAGTCCCTCCGCTGTCCTTTCTCAACCGCCAACAATGCTCACACCTCACAACAAACAAAACAATGCGACGCTCCAATTCCAATCAAATGTCAGCGCAATTATACACAAGTTGCTGGAAAATCGGGGAAATTACAACACCTAAGCGTCCGCTTCACCAGCCTCAGCCAGTCTTATGTCAGGGCATAGACGTAAGTAAGTACAGCAATGGTTTCCAATCGCGGCAATTATTTCAGTTAGTTATGCATTTATTTCTCAGTGCAATTACACACGTAAAGGACTCTTGCTCGGCTTGCTCAAAAAATAACTGGTAAAAAATTGCGTGAAGGGTTCCATGATCAGATTTTGTCTCGTTACCACATCCACGTATCCGTCCGTGTCTTGGAGTGCTTTTATGTTTCCGTACCTCCGTAGTATTGGCAGAGTCGATCGGAGAATCGGAGCACAAGCCAAAACAAGAGAAATGCTAATCGAAGGACAACAGCAGAAGCAATCCGTAGTTTGGGTGTAAAGGAGTAATAAGCGTATTCAGTATGCATTCAGGTTTAATCACGTGTTTTTTTCCTTTTTCTTTCCTTGGACCACTGATAAAAGAATGGCTGTGAACTTGTCAGAGAAAAAACAAAATGTTCACAACCCCACGTCACGTCTTTACTTAATCAGCTTATGACATCACACAGACAATCAATGCCGCATAATCAATCGCTCCTAGTAGTTTGTCATAATAATTTAGAATTAGAGATTAGAAATCCCATGCCCAAGCCTGCATACGTACATTGAGCATACATCGCTTTGTACCAGCATAAATCCCAATTACCTTCAAGACAATCCACTCTGAGTTGGGACAGCAGGAGCCAGATGAAAAACGCATCAACTGGAGTCGCTGGTGTCAAAGTGAGTAAGTGTAACAAATGCGGCCAAGGAAGAGTGAACCAGTGAACCACTGATCCAGTCATTTTTACACACGTTGTGTAGGTACATGAAATGGAATATCCGACTTGTTAGTGCACACATGAGTCCTTGTGCAGGATACGATTAGATGAGTCAGACCCCTTTACGCACTCATAGTCAGCGGAAAAATACATGGTACGAACACGACCACGAGACGAGAACCAACAAGTGTGGCAAGAGAATACCACAACTCCTATTGACTTCTCCACCTTCCTGTACAAGCATCACCTATTATTAGTTATTAGTAATCACAGCGCCCCACTGCAGTGTGTACGACGAGCGTGAGGTTTAATTGAGTAGTGTTTGATGCAAAACAAGGGAATATGACCAAGTGCAAATTAATTAATTGTGATTTTGATTGGCTTTTATGAGCTGGGCGGTCAAGGAGAGAGAAGAGAATCTTTCCAATGTTTTCCCTCAAGGAGCTTTCTAGATGGGCGAAGTTGGCGAGGAGCGGAGCAGAAGATGAGAAGATTGAAAATGATGATCGGTGCGTTCTTTCCCAAGTAATAAACATCACGTAACAAATCAATCACTGGCTCTACGGACAATCAATGAAGAGTTGTCTGGCAAAAGGGACTAAATCCATTTGGGGTAATGTGTCATTTTACAGGAGAGCCCAAAAAAATTCGATAGATTTCATTCTACTTACTGAAAATTAGCTTTTTGTTGAATTTAAAAAAATAGTTGCAATGAGTTTTAGCCGCTATGATTTTAGCTGAAACTACCTCCACGTTTTACGGTTCGATTTCATTAATAATGATTATCATTTTACCCAAAAATGGACTTGGCCCCGTTCCTGAGATGACTGTTGAAGTGTCTACAGCCAATTTATCCGGCTTCGCGTCTTCAGTCCACCATCATGTTCAGCTGAACTTGTTACGTAATGCTGATGGTGGTAGTTAATTGAAGGTATTTAGCTAATTAGATTGAACGTTGAAATGTTCCGCGAGATAAAGGACATGGTATTGTGGTGAGGATGAGAGATGCGTGCTGATGATTTAATGTGACAAGTGTGCCAAGAAGTGGATGGAAGCACTCACTCACACGGAACGGACGCAGGACAGGAAAAGTTGATAAGCGTATTATGGTGCGAGTGAGGAATCAGAGAGACAAGCTAAGCATATTGGGAGACAAGATGGCTAAATGACTTTATCAAGCAAAATGCTTCGAGTTCGACATTGAAGATAATTAAGCGTGCGGTGCAAGTGCAGCTGAACAAAGCCTGGGCTGATAGGATCGCAGACAATGGCCATAGACTTACGGACGGTTGGTGAGAAACGCAAGATGAGAGACTGCTATCCAAGTGCACATCTGACATTTCCTCTGATTCAAACATTGTCTGCTCCAGACCTGTGACCACTGGGAATGTGTGCTGAACGCAGGAACGAGAAGGAGGAAAAGTCCTCACTGTGGCTCAAGTGGCTAACAATGAACAAGATAAGACGATGGTGTCTGATACGAGCTTAAAGTCAAAGTCACAGGTGAAGCGAATTCAAGTGTAAGTCATGTAAACAATGTCATGAAAATTGCGATAAAGCTTCTGCCTGTCAATGCGTCAACTTTCGTGCTTGGGCCGAGATCCGCCAAGACTTTACTGTGCTGCAGCTGCAGGAGCGAACGACGGGTGCATCTTAATGTGTGCATTGCTCAATTAACTGTTATTACGTGATCGAGAAAAGTCCCACGCCCACACAAGGATCCCACGTTAGTCACTCGCAGTCTACACTTGGGCTCTTTCACTTAATTCATCTCATAAATCCTCCTCACACCAGACCTCCACGCATTTCAACACTGTCAACATTTTCAACACGTTGTGCATCCATCAGAAGCAAATGCCACACTTGTGGACAATTCGTGGCGTGTTGGAGTTTCAAGATGCGTAAGTGAGAAGCAGGTGCATTGAGTTGCCAGATGAGCCACTTACTTGATGCATTCATGTCGAGGGACACTCACAGCTCTAATATTTATCACGAAATTAAAGTTTCAAAATAAACAACCAGAGATCGCGTTACACTCTCAAGTATCCCAGTCCAGGTATCAAGTACCAATAATGACCGCATTCTCTCTCACATTTACAGCCTATTTACTCTCCTGTACTTGTTGCCTCAGAGAAAATCTCTACTACATACGTCCGTATCTGTATCCACGTCCTGGATTTCATTTCCCCCAATCCCAACAGACTGGACGATGAAATATTAAGTGTCAGCTCTGTGGGAATTGTGACGAAAAACACGATGCTCTTTGTAGAGTTGCTCACGAATTCACGGTGCAACTGAAGGCTGAAGGTGAATCTTTAAAAAACACGGACACCAAGTGTTCATAGGACATGCATAATGCCTCATCCACCGGCACAAACTAAAATCAAATAACATGCAAATGACAAAAACACACAAGTGTAACTCAAACTCAAAATGTAAAAACAGGAAAACCGCTGATGAGCATTTTTTAAGTGATGTTTAGAAATGGTAATTTCATTGGCAGCCAAAGACGATATTATGCCATGATGAACTTGTTCTGGGTTTGTCCTATTTTGACTGTCTCTGAAAATAGGCGTCGATGTAAAGGAAGCAAAAGCTTATTAATAGATCGTATAACTGAGGCGGATTTTAGTAATTTTTGGATAGGGATTAGCGAAAAGGAAGATTCGGATGGCCAGACTGTGTCCTCCACAGGGAGGGAGGTACTTGAGCATTAAGCGATAACCATGACCTGTCAGCCCCAATTCGTCACCCTTGATGTCGGGTAGGTCATGTTTTCTCAACGTTTTTGTGTCATTTTAATGAAAGGCTTTGTGAAAGTTGAGTTCGCTAAGTTGGCTTGTGTCAAAGCTGTTGTGAGCATTTATAAAATGATGATGTGGGTTTTGACAAAGTTGATTTTGCCATTGTGGTGTACTGGACGGGAGAATGGTTATAATGTGAGTGCGTAAGGAGGGAGATTGGGACACTTGGAAAAGAGTTGTGATAAGATGCGGTAAAAGGAGGTGAGAGAAGATCCGATTGCGTGCTTATGGGTCAAAGTGCCTTTGCGAGGGTATTGTGGAAATGAAGGAAGAGCGGAAGTGAGTTGCTTGGGTGTTTGCTCACGAAATGTTGACATGGGAAGGAGGGAAGGTGTTGAGTGCTGTCACTGGAGCAGTAGCACAGCTCACCTTGGCATTTTGAATGACATGAGCTAAGTGCTGTTGAAAGAGCGATTAAAGCGTATGGAATCCAAAGCGTTGTGGTCACGACTGCGGTCTGAGCGTGGAAGGCGTGATGGGGACGATGGTTTGGAAGAAGGAATTGGAGCAGGGCTATCTCAGTGTCAATACTAAAAGTGGAGGAATCGTTAAATTTAAAGGAGCTTTGAGAGCCAGGCGGAATGAGCAAGTACGTTTCACACCTGCCCCTCTTCCTTATTCATTCACTTTGCCATCCTCTCACTTTCATTTCCTTTACTTCAACGGCCATGCATTCTCCTCGCTCCTTTTCCAATTACTTTGGTGGCACTTGTGCACGCCGCTTTCCTAACCAGCTTCGCCTTCGTGTCTTCTTTCAAGTCTTGGCTAATGCTCTGTTGCTAATCCATTGAAGGAACTGGTAGCATGTAGCGTAAAGTAGCCAACCGCAATTCTCGTCATTCAAGGAGAATCCTACGGAGAGATGGCTAAGAAAGAGACTGCAGCTTCCTTCACGAGAAACCACGACGTGGGGAAAAAACTGATGGCCTCTTCCACGGGTGCTGCAGATGTGTTAGTTGGAGCATGTGTGGCGAATGCGTATCATGTGCCAAGTACAAATCTACCTGCCTCCATCGCCTCAAACCCTTTCCAACATCCGAATGCGACTTCTCATCTCCCCGGTCCCCGTCCATCCACACGCCGGCTTCAGCCATGAATAATGAGTAGCCGGCGATTTAACTCACGTCCAACTTCCACTCACCAATCCTCACGCTACAACAACAACCAGGAACCAAACTGACGTCAAGTAAAGGATGCCCCGTTTCTGGCTCGTAGTCGCGTCGGAGCCAAGCACGAAGAAGCGGGTTTTCTCTTTCCACGTCTTTCCTGTGCTACATGCGTGCATAGAACTCGTCCGTCCTTGGAGACGCCGCTCCCAAAATGTCGGTCAACTCAAGTCTGGTTGTGACAAGTGTCAGGAACTGTATGATTGTCACAGATGTCATGATTCGGAAACATCGCCAGCGTCGTCACACATGTTTCACTTCCAATGGATATAGCAAGGCAGAAGACAAACGTATGTATCCTGCACACGCCACACACACCGAGTCCAGCCAGGCTACCCCACACATTTCTCCTACGGTTCGGCTCAAAGACGCCAGGGGAGGGACCACAACCACCAAAGCAGGAACAACGGATCCTTTCCAACGTTCAACTCTTCCCACTGTGTCCCCAACTTCCGGCACAAAATCACTCAAATCATTACCAAAACATGGAATTACAGAGCTCCGGCTGAATTTACAGCATCCCTTCCAACCACTTTCTTCATAACCAGCCAAAGTGGCCACCAACTTGTGCTTGCTCCAGCCGCCTAATAGACCATTGCTCCCGTCAAAGTGCACAAAGACACTTGAGTGTATCTGAATAGAAGGCTTAGCATAAATGACTGACACAGTAGCTACCAAGGAAGATTTCCAGTTGTGGAAAGAAGGGCGCTGGAGATAAATGAATCCCCGGGTTGAGGTCGGGGGGGACATGGTCTATAACCCCCGGCCCATTGGTTTTGACGGGGCCTAAATTCCAGCGATTTGATTACGGAGCAGAGCATGTGCCACAGCAGAGTGGCGTGCATACAAATGTGTGAAAAATGCGGCTGAAAAGTGTCTACGAAGGAAATGACGGTAGGAATGATTGAGCTTAAGGATGAGGAAATGAGGACCGAGGCACTGCAACCTGGAACATGAAGAATGAACGGGTGGAGTTTGTGATGTGATGTGCGTGTCCGAGTGCACAAGTAAAGTACAGAGTGATAAATGGAGCTGCTCTCATGTCCTTTCGGATGCTCCTTTGCTCCCCACATTTAGAGAACCGTTACCATGAGCTAGAAAAAGGCGCGGGAGCGGGTGATTGGATTTTTTCAAGTGCACTTGGGCAGAGACACATGTAGATGAAGGAGGCTGCTTGGCCAAATGAGCGCCAGAGCGGAACAATAGTAAAAATGAGTGAAATGTGAAGAAATGAAGCTGTTACACACTTGTTGGAAGATTGTAGTGACCACAGTGTGATTAGGTGATTGCGCAGTTGCAATTAGCAGACGAACAAACGGTGGAAATGAGAATGGGAAAGAGTAAATTAGAAATGAGTTTTGCTCGCGAACTAAACTCGTCCTTAGCTCGTTGATAGGCGAAAGTAATTAGTGTGCATGTGCTACACACTACTCATTTCATAGCAATGCTTCTGACTCCCGAGGAGGTCGAGTAAAATAGTCATAATTAATATTGTCATTCCCAATTGAAACTCACACGTGCTTATTGTGCATGCGAGTGAAAGAGTAGAGGCGAAACGAAAGCAAAGACGTAATGGCATTCAACGCGAATCCAATGTTACGTTGTTTGCCTACGCCGCCTGTCTGTCGGCTTCCCATTCTTTCCTCACTTGCGCTTCACATGGAAATTAAAAATATTTGGTCAGGACTGGGATTATTAGCAGGTATTATTTGTGGTGAGCGCAGACGATGTGATGAAACGGTGTGCATATTCATTGGATTGGTCGCATAAAATTGCTCTCAATGAATGAGATTCAAGTTCATTTTTTCCCGAACAAGTTGAGTGTTAAAGCGCCAAGTGGCTGGATTTGGAGAATGGAGAAGTGCGAAAGAAATAGAGACTGAAACTAAGGACTCCTCTCGGCTGTCTCGTCATGTCGTGATGTAAACAATAATAATTCTTGTCCAATTTAATTTGAGGGCTGGGAGGACTAATGGTTTGATGTGGTTATCAATTACGAGTGCGATTATCCCCACAAATCTCTCCATCAACATCAACTCAGACAATAATCATAATTCACGAGAGAAATAAAAAGCAAAGCGTAAAAGTGGAGCGAAGGAGAGAAGTGAGTCGGATTCCTGCAGCCTGGCCATTGCCATTTAAAAGTGGCTTGGACAAGCATCAGCCCACTCCTCGGTCGTGGTTGGGAGTTTTAGTGTGCATGTGTGCATCGGAGGGAACGGAGAGCGTAGGGAAACGGTAGTGGACTATGAGAGCGAGTGCAGTAAAGATAAATAATAACGATCGCGTAAGGATCAGCCCGAAGGGATGTGCAGTTCTCTCTCAGTCCACATCCTATTTTCATTTCCCTTTCCATTTTCATGTCGCTCTCATTTCCACACGACTCTTGGCCAGGGCTGGCGTATCTCGTTCGTGGATGCAGGCAGAGCGTTATTACGCAACCAGACCTGCACTGCCATTCCCTGCATGCAGTCCGTGCTCTAACCTTTCCGCTTTCCGCTGGGAGAAATGGATGGGACGAGGCGAGATAGGATCATGATGGATGGTAACGGTAAGGATTCAATTCAACCATTGGGCATAAAAAGCTCAGAGTGGATTTTATTGTCTCAAACGACGACCATTATGATTAGCCAGATGAGTAATACGCTTGTACTTTCCATTGATGTATTTGGGAGGACGGGAGGACGGGCCCGAATAAGGAGAAGTGTTGTCAGGGTCAAAACATCCACAAAATTCACCACAAACCTACACACGTAATAATCCCTGTGTTGGGACTGCTACCCACGGAGAGCTCTTTCGCGCAAAAAAACACCACCATTCCGAGTCTTTATTATTTATGGACTTATTTAGTGTTTGAGGCAGAGCCGAAGGAAAGCGCAGCAAGTGCCACAGTCCTGAGTCACATGGAAACGGACAGTGCCCCGTTAATTCCCAACACCAGCATAATGTCACGGCGGCTGTCACTCGGTAGTTTATGTCTCGCGTGTGCCCTGCACTTGACTTGTCGCAACCCACGATGTGCTCCAAGTAAACCATTGATTATCTGCCCCTATTCTCTCACCATAATCCACAGGCACGCCAAGTAGCCGAGTTGACAGGTGATAAATACGCGAGACTCAACCAGGATTCCTCACCCTCTTGTCATTGTCATTCAGCGCTCCTGTCCCAAGGTCACCACACACAGTACCATTCCATTTCTAGCCAACACAGTGTCTCTCCCAACTTCTTTTCCAAAGCACTGCCGAACGCCACCGAATCCAAAGTGTGTAGCCAAGTGTTGAGCGAGAGATGAACTCGAAGCCAACGGACTGCGACAGCGTGCAATGTTTACGAGTCGAACGTGAACCCACAAGTTCAAGGACGTTTGGGCGGTTGCTTTTGGCCGCATAATCGCTCCTTTTCATTTCACTCCAAATGTGTCTGTCTCTCCGTGTAGCCGTTCACGTTTGGCCTCATCAAGTGCTAAGGCGACCTTAGCAAATCTAAAGGTGCTCACAGCCAAATCAAAGTCTCTTCCACTGCTTTCCACAATCCCCGTCATAATAATAATAGCACATAAGCTTCCTAATGTCTACTCCAGAGTAAGCGCTGCATATGTACCTGGGTGAGGCACTCGCTCCTTCGCTCTTACCTTCAGTAACTACAGCCCAACACGAAGGAGGAATGAGGAAAACGGACAGAGCGGGAGCAATTAAGTCCACAATCGTCTTTTTCTTCACTCATTCTCCATTCCGCAATTTGCAACTCAAGTTGGACGGAAGGTGTACTACTCGAAAAGCATAAGCACAATGCAATTATTAATTCTTTCTAATTTATTCCTCTTTTTATCCACGGCCCGCATGTGGACAATGAGGAGTCGTGTGGATCTATTGAGCCAATGTAAATCTCCTTCCTGCCTTCGCGTCCAGCCGACCGTGCACCTGCGTCTTCACAAGCTACTGTACTTCGCACATTATTTCCTACATAATCCAAGTAACTCATGGACTGAGGATTGCGTGAGAATAAAGTGCTCCATGGACGCTGTAATTACGCATAAAAAATGCCAAACAAGTGTGTAGAACATTACAAGTGGGCTGGGAGTAGCTATTTGTATTTATTATCCTTTACTTAATGTCTATTTCTCCATGTATTCTCAGAGCACTTATTGCTCCACATTTCCAATATAAATGACCATGTTTACGTGTTTTCCATGTTGCTGTAATTACCTTCGAACTGCTCCCCGCCTTTCCATTCCAGTTCCTGTAATGACTAGTAGAGCAGAGAAACTACTGGAACGTACATCGCATTTACATCTTGTCCACGTTGAAAACCTGTTTCTGTCAGCTGTCACTCTCCCTACCCTTCCACAGTTCATTACTCACACAATCACAGCCAAATTCTCAATCTCAAATCATTTTCATCCCATTACGCTTCCAACTACAGCTTAACCTCGTCATCGACGTTTCCACATATTCTTTGGATTTGCAATTTAATCGCATTTTATTCATTTGCCACATTTCATTCGTTTTTTGTCAGTTCCATCCATGAATAGGCGCCTCTGACTCTGAAAACATGAATCCAATTGGGCGCTTGTTAAGGAGAGCGGCGACAAGAGAAGGAAAGGAAAAAAAGCTTTGCGTGTGAATGCTCGCCTTAAGTTAAGTATTAGGTGTTGGGATTTAATCGTACTTTTGGCCGGACTGGGAGTAATAATAATAAGGGACGTGTGTGAATAAGAGGAGGAAATCAAGACAAGGTAAATATTGGAACGGTACGTGTTTCTCAGGCTGCTTCCATTGCATCTTTTTGAGGAGTACGCTTGGTTGATGATTGATTCAGCGCCTTGGGTGTTTCCTTGCTTGACTAGCTGTGAATGCGGTGACTGAGATGTGCCCGCCTTCCAAGACGTCCTCTTCACCTACACTTGCAATCCACGCATCGGAAGAGAAACGGGACAAGTGACACAGCCCGGACTTGTTTAGTACACCGCACGGGCCTTTGATGCAAAGTACATACGCAATGCTTTTGGAAGGACAAACGTCCTCACTTCTGCTTCTGCCTGTGCGTTTCATGCAGATGAGTGATTATGTCCAGGACAAGTTACAACACGAGAACACTTGTTTTGTGTTGTCGAAAGACTTGGAGAGAATGTTGGAAAGAGTGGAAGGTGAAGCTGATTAATTTCTCATCTCGAGTTGCGTAAGCACATGGACAATTACTAAGAATGTTGTGGGGATAATAACAGGGTAGTTTTTATGAGTAGAAAATGGAAAGGTTGAGTCGTTCGATAGCACCACTCAATGCTTGAGTACGACAGAACGTCAGTTGATCTTGACCGTGATGAATGATTGCGATGGAAGCAAGTGAATGATCAGCGAGCACTTGAATGTTTGTACAAGGAAGAGTGCGCTTTTAGGCAAGTGCCATCGACGTAATTAATAAGTGAAGCTGTAGTTGGAGTGTTGGTTGCGTCGGAGCATGTAAACAACAACAACGTGAGCATGAGATATGATTATTGACGGATTCGACAAATTGAGCAGAAGAGAAGGTAGGGAAGTAGCCGTGGCCGAGCCTTGACAATGTATTCACTGAAATTCACTCACAATTGCCAGTTGACGCAGTCTTGCCTTCAGGTTCCCTGCCTCTGCATCTTCCTCCTGCTCTTCCAAATCTCATCTTTCATCTTTCGGCACAATCAAATTGTCTTTATTAAATTGTAGATGGATTCCAGTGGCTGGGAGAAGCGAGTGGAAGATCCTCACTTTAATTTTACTTGATGGCGTATGAGACAGCATCGCCTACGCGTCTAGGAATTCTCACTTTTTGCCCCACTATTCCCCGCTCAGCACAATACGCCTCTATACACGGAAGTCAAGCAGACTCGTCGACTCATCGCTTTACCCCATTTTAATTCTATTAGCATTAAGTGAGTCCCTTCCGTACCACTGCAATTACCGCAGCTAAGACTACATATTACCGCTTACTAAGTTGCTCGTGGAGGAAAGCACATTTTTCATCTTGAGCCTCTTTTCCAGTCCGTGAAAATTAGTTACCAGTGTACATCACATTCCGCATTTCATCGATTCACTTTGATGTAAACTTTGACAACTTAATAAAATAAATACAATGTAGTGTCACAAACATCCAATCCCTTATTAAACATGCGCCCGTCTCTAAGATGACAAGTTCCACCGCAATGACAATGCGACTGGAACATAAGGAACCGGTTTTTTGAATTTTAAGAAAGTCTCAGGTTGAAACGGAACGTGGCGACAATTCTCCCTTCCACTTCTCGTCAAACCAAGCCAGACCAATGTGTTTTCTGCTTTATGCTCTGCTAGTCTACTTCCATGATTTTCCCTGGTAATTGGTTTAATTCATAAATGGACCCCATCTCCGGAGAATCACGTGATGTTCAACAACTACGGGACTACTAAAAGCTCTACTCTGGTCTCTTACGACAGACGAATACACCCAAGGAATAAGATATCAGTAATCCCAATATTGATTCAGCTTCTCACACATTAGTCACACACCACCGCAATCGCACCACTATCATCCCTAACTTTTTGTTACTCACACAAACATTTTAAAATTAGGCTCAAGTCAAAACATTCTACTTGAACCAACTGGGGTAAGTATTGCCCTCGCTAGTCAGTAGCGTTAAAAATTATTTTAAGGTGTCGCAGGTCGCAATGGCAGGGACACACTTATTTAATTTGTACGACCCGCTAAAATCTGTCGTGCAGGTAGGGAATGCAATCTCCAATGGTGTTCGAAATGGCGAGACTCGAGATCGCGAGTTTTTGAGATCTCGAGATTGCATTCCCTACGTGCAGGCAAATAGCTCTGGATGTTGAAACTCAAAAATGAACAGTTCTCAGCCGCCCTTACTCCTATTTTACTTTATTCCCGGATTGCTTTGGATCATGTTACCCGCTCGGAGTTTTTCCCCATTTTCCACAATTCGTCCTCATGGGAGCTCTTTGACCAGTCTTGAGTTACATAGATCAACGAAGCAAATGAGGACGGCAGAAGAACGGGTTAAGCTTTCAATGCCCACAAATCAATTATTTACGAGCGTAACGGATACCCAATTGTTTTGGCATGTTGTTTGTCTCCGCGCAAGTCAGCACTACTTTCTAAAAGCGAATTCCAGACACATTATTCTTATACCCACGTAGGCTTCACCTGTCTTGGCGTTGTAATATCATCAATTAAGACAACAACTGAAGGACTTTTAAAAGCGATAATGGCGGTCCATTTTTTGGCAAAATGAGATTACTAGTAAATTCAACCATTATGAACTAGAAGAGGCGTCAGTTTTTTCTAAATGCTTTTAATAAAGATCTGTATGTGACTGGAAATTAAGCTTTCAAGCAGACAAGGGTTTACCTACAATAAATACCACATCATCACTTTAAAAAGGACCAGACAATTAGAATTCACCTAAATATGGTTGATGTTTCAGGTATTATGGTGTCATATCTGTGAATTCGGATCTTTAGCGCCACTTATCTCGACATTCACCAGATTTTTTTGGTTCCATGGACAAAAATTTCCTTCATAAAATTGTTAACCATTTATAGTTAGCTTGGAAAATGTAGCAGAATGAGAATCCATTTTCCCATAAGGGACGAGCATCCATTATGTCCTTACCGTTATGTGTTATAACTAGCTAATTATATTCATTATTTTCAAGTTTACAGAATCTTTATTAGTAGGCAGATTAGTGCTCCGAATGGGTACAAAAATCGTGTACCCGTACCCGTACGGGTGCCAAAACTTCGGGTACAGAAAAATTTGTACCCGTACCCGTACCGTACCGTGGACCCGGATCCAAATTTTCCTGTACCCGATGTATCAAAATTCTTGTACCCGTACCCGTACCCAGTTTTGGACCCGTACCCGAAACTGTAAACTGTGTACCCGTACCCGGGTACATTTTCCGTTGTTAAAATGCAAAAATTATCAAAAAAGATGGGATCACGGACAAAACGCCGCCGCCGAAACGCCGCCACCAAAACGCCGTCACCGAAACGCCGCCTGGCCGTAATATCGCGGGACTAAAACGCCGCCATCCAATTTGCCGCCAAAACATTTTGCCGCCTGGACAATATATCGCTTTCAGAAAACGCCGCCACCAAAACGCCGCCATGGACAAAATTTTGCCGTTCCAAAACGCCGCCAATTTTTTTTAAATTTGAAAATTAATTTAATCCAAAACCCCCGCGGCCCTGGGTGTGTTATATTTTGATTTCAGTCGTAGCGACTTCTTTATAATTTTTACCACACAGAACTTTATAAAGTGTTTGTAATTGAATAATTATACGTTTTTCTAAAACGATACTAAGAAAACCAAAGCGGAAGCTAAATAAATTCCCAATCCTAATATTTCGAAGTAACTTAAGTAATTAAAAATTCTCCTAAAATTTCGGAGTATATTACCAAAACTCCACTTCCATAAATTTACAACTTTATCTTATTTGCAAAAAATTATTTAAAAAGCAAATTCCCGGCATTTTGGGAATTGGCCCAATTTGTTTTTATATTTTCTCAAATTGTTGAGAAAATTGTTGAATAATTTTTCTAACTTTTGTCTTTTAAAATTCCTAGGGAATTAATTTTGTGACATCTCCGGCTATAATGTCTCCCTACACCGTCGGCTCGTATTTCGTCGGGAGGACATGTCGTCGGTTGCACTTTTTTTTAAAAACGGGACAATTCGTCGGCAAATTTTTTTATATTGCCCAGATTGGTAATAGTTTACAACGGTCACATGGGTGCATTAGACCGTGAAAAACAATGAAAAGTAATTTAATTTATATGTTAAATATATTTATGAGTTAACTGATGTCTTATTTGGCTTTGTTTTTTAACGAAATTTTATTTTTGGGCTCATTTGAGGTTGACTATGCATAATGAATTCGACATCACGACGCCGTTTGGGTTAAGAAGGATCAGTGATGTGGTTTAACCACGACTTAACGCCGCTCAGCCAGTTTTCGCTTATTTTCATTTTCGTAAAAACTTTGAAACAAAGGGTTAAATCAAAAAGTTTATTTTAACAAAATGTGCTTGAAATGTTAATTAACGTATTTTAAAACTATTTTAAAAATAATCGGAGCTCAAATACAGATTTTGAATTTTTTCAAATTCCCGAAGTTTAAAAATCAAAATTGTCGCCATTTTTGATTTTTTTTCTCCAAACTCATTAAAAACGCCCTAATATTTTTCGCTCGACTATAAGCAATAAAAGTTTGAGCTAAAATATGTGATTAGTTTGGAAGATGAGGGTGGGGGCAACTTTGCTCAAAACGCACTTTTACCCACGTTTCACTCAATGCTTACCCCTAGTGGGGATGAAAATGGAAATGCACACTTGCTCAAAAATTTTTGTTTAGTATGCTTAGGTAATTAAAATAATAAAAACCGGCATTTGGTTACCATTGAGAAATGTTCATGTATATTAACGGAATAAAGGCTCAATTCTGTTCTTTGTTTCGCTATTATGTCTTGCAACTTGCGCTTCTACAATTGTCACTTTAACTACTCATATAAAGCTTCAAATAGTAATAAAATTAAAATTTATATATGAACGACCAAAATAGGTTTCAGTTTTAAACGTCATTCAAAACTGTGTCGCACAAATTATTAGAAATTAATTCAAATTAATAGCTTGTAAAAGAATAAAATACAAACCCGGTGGCATTCGCCTTTACAATTTTTTTCATTTAAAGATAAAAATTTTTTCGCGGCGTTCTGGACGGGCGATATTTTGTCCATGGCGGCGTTTTGTCAAATCGATGTTTTGTCCAGGCGGCGAAGTGTCCCGGCGGCAAATTAGGATGGCGGCGTTTTAGTCCCGCGATATTATGGCCAGGCGGCGTTTTGGTGGCGGCGTTTCGGCGGCGGCGTTTTGAGTGGATACCAAAAAGATGAGCTACATGAAATGTTCTAATTTAGAAGCTATCTTAGGCCCAATCATCAAGAAAATTATTAAGTAGTAAACGATTTAAGTGCGCTTTAAATGTTTCGTTACTAGTAGTGAAAAGTAGTTTAACAACAAGTAACTTATTACATAGGTATATAGTTATATTCAAAATACCGCGTGTTTTTTCTTGTCTGAGTATATTTCACAATGTATTTTCAGTAATATGACTTTTAGCAGTGGATTACAGAGTTTCAATAAGTATTACCACGTAATTAAAATATTATACTGTATCATCCAAATACATAGTAGGTATAGAATGGAATGGGGCGTAATACACGCCTCTCCGCGGTCACCGAAATGAAAACCTAGAATTTGAGCAACCACCG